>SDVV010035571.1:0-11043 GCA_016164225.1 Gammarus roeselii
TTTGGGTGGATGGATGGTGTGAAGCAGGCGTTGGGAAGGAGAGACATGAATGTGGAGGTGGCGAGAGAGTGTGCAATGAACAGGCGTGAGTGGAGAATGGTTGTGAATGGTTGATTTTGACGCTGCTCTGATGTGTTTTCCCGCCTTTGGCATCCCGCTATCGGGATGGTCGCGGGTAGGGGGAGCCCGGTCATTATGACGCGGCGGTGGTAAACCAATGAAAACTGTCGGGCCCTGCTGCTGACGACGGATCCTCGGACTGCACTCGTGACCCAGAGTGTATGTTGAGGGGGTACCCCCCGGACCCTTTAGCACAAAAGGGCTAAGTTGTGTGAGTGTGAGCATATGAAGGTGTGAGGTGTGCCTTGCCGTCGGCCACCCCCCTTTCTGGGGGATGCGGCCTAGTGTCTGTAGCTGTATCCGTTCGTGTATAGATTGGCGATTGATGCCAGGGAATTTTGACACATGAGGTAACTTCGTGAAAGCATCGATAACAAGTCAACAAAGAGTTCAGTTTCTGAGACTGGAGCATCACCATTACTCGACCGCTGGATGAAATAAAAAATGTGTGATCCGGATGATTTTCTTCTGTAATTGGTTATTCAATTAAATGGAAGATGAAAGCAGCAAGCTGGCCCAAGATATGAGTACGTTTACCCTCCAAAAAGTCCGACTTGTTAATGTTCCATGTTGCAGGATTTTTGTTATTGTGTATAAAATGGAAGCTAAAATATTTGGTACCTGAGCTTTTTGGTACATAGTAGGCTATCTATTGACTTCTGGTCAATAGGAAAAGATCGAGAGCAACAACTATATTGGAATTTGAATCCCTACAGGAAATTGTTTTATGCACCCCTTTTTGTCGAGGTAATTCTTAATTCTTAATGCGCCAATGCTTGATTTTTTTTTGGGCGGGCCACTAGATGGCGCTGATAATTACGAGTGATTGAATCGAATGCTCATGTTAGTTCCGCATGCTGTGTGCCGATATGTGTGCTCAGGAGCACCATCGCTACCAATTAAATGCGGCTAATCTGCAACTGCTGAATCATCTCGTCTCCTTCCAGCTTAGCCGCCTTGTGACCAATACGGCCGTTCCTCACTACAATTATTGAGATAGCAGCTTCTCCTTAGTAACTTAACGATAATGAGTCACAACTAATTGCCCCAGTGGAACTAGTTGTCTTCCCGTCTTCCCATTAGCTCCATGGCTAAAGAGGTGGCGCATTTTAGCATTCCTTTGGTAATTGTTAAATGGTTCTTATGTTAACACAAGTTGGTCCCTCATATGTGATGGAACCTAATACAGCATGTTGGTTTAAGTTGGTCCCTCATTTGTGCTGGAACCTAATACAACATGTTGGTTTAAGTTGGTCCCTCATTTGTGATAGAACTTAATACAGCATGTCGGTTTCAGTTGGTCCCTCATTTGTGCTAGAACCTAATACAGTATGTTGGTTAAAGTTGGTCCTACATTTGTGGTAGAACCCTATACAGCATGTTGGTTTAAGTTTGTCCCTCATTTGTGTTAGAACCTAATACAGCATGTTGGTTTAAGTTGGTCCCTCAAGTGTGCTAGAATCTAATACAGCATGTTGGTTTATTCCATAATTGTTGGGAACCTGAAACTGCTCACGAGTAATTAAAACTAGGATTCCAAAGCATAGAATTCAATGTATCAAAAACGCTTCCATCGCAAGATAATGCTACCTCGGCCAAAGATGACAACGCTATCTATTGTAGAATAAAATTATCCACAAGCATAAATGAATTGCAAGATACTCTAAACAAATCGACTGGCCTTTCCGATCTGGAAACCGAAAACTGCCCATGCAGCAGCCTCCAATACAATCGATGACCGTCTCACAAAGCTCGAGGAGTGTGTTCGAGCTTTGACACCCTTCGATTTAACGAACTTATAGAGAACCGACAAACCAAAAAACCCAACAACTACGGATGGGCCTCCACCTCTACCTCAGATGATAACAGCACCGACTCTCCATCTGAAAACCATCCCAACCAAACTTCAAAAACTACAACAAGATAATAACTGTTAATCATATTTGACCTGCTCACAGCCTGCTTATTAACGGTCTCGACTTTCCTGAACACGTAAAAAAACACATTCAATACCAAAGACGGACTGGACATTTATCCATGTGCCATAAGACTTGCACAATCTTGCCACACCCAACCTATTCCAAGAGTAGATGCTGATGAGTCCATAACCGGACTTGGTGTTGTCCGTACGTGAACTGTATTGACGAAGCAGAAATCGCTAAATTCCCAACATCAAAAAAACACTGCTGCCATTCACATGAATTTCTACTGCACTGCCCGACACAGCCAAAATATCTTGATATAACTTTCCTTGACTCAAAAACCCGAGTATCCTCCTCATCAAACCTCCGACGCGTTGCTTTAGATGCCAGAAATACGTCCGTACACGGGAAAATTGAAATGGGAGACAAAAATGTTCACACTGTTCCTTAAATGACCGAACGGATGATGCCCAGAATCTCCTTTAATCAACTGCAAATAAAACAGCCCTCCAACAAGACCAGAAGCCTTTCCGAAAACCAAAATGAGAGAAAAATCCTCCAATTCGAAGAACACCCCAAGGTTGGCCAACGATAGGCCATAGCCTTCAAGAATTTCCTTCATTTTGACCCTTCCTCAGATGAAAAAAGACCATCATCATTCCCTACTCACTTCCTTATAATGCTCAGAAATAGCTGTGTAAGTAAGATGTAGCCCTCACGAAATCCATTGAATATGATGGAAAAACTCGTACAACAATAAGGACGTCAACCGGAAAGCGTCCGCAAACAAGAATTGAAGTACCTAGCCCACTTTGTAAAATCTGAGGAAAGCATTGCTTTTCAAAAAATAATTATATTGATAAACAAGCACTAAGTAACCTTTGAACTTTATCCTTCCGTCAATTTCACCAAACAAATTACAAACACTTGTTATGAAACCCCTACAACAGACCTAAACGATTTTGCTGCTGGCTTTGAGAAAAGTTACGGAGTTAGTGAGATTTCTTTAATATCCTGGAAAAGATCACGCAAACTACGATCAATGCACACACTATCACCCTGCCAAGAACTGATGCACTAAATTCTTTGAAATTTGTTGTGAGCAAGAGAAAACCAAAGTCAGATATTTTGAATATTGAAACAGAAACCGTTACACAGAGTATTACAACAAGATTCTGTAGCTTACGTGTTAGGATTTAATTTTACAATTATGTAATTTTAGGATAAAAAATTTGAGGCCCTATGATAGCTATTAAGATCTTCTGGGCCAACCTAATCCTTAGGTACAGTACTAACCTACCGATTTTAATTACAGCGAAACACCCAAGAAGATATGTATTCTGATTTCATCAACTGGAACAACATTTTGACAATTCTATACTTGTCACTAGTTGTCAAGAGAGTTCACATATTAAGGGTGAATATTGAACATCAATAAAACGCCATGTCGATGAGCTGGTAATTTTTATATTTTAACAAAATTACAAATTGAGTCACGGTTGAGAGATAGGGAGAAAATTAGAAATCGACAATACATCTTTATTGGTGCTAGTAAGATGGTAGGTAAAACACTTTAAGTCTTGACTTATTGACTGACAGAGAGATATTTGGACGGTGAAGAAAGGTTAGCGAGTTCCTAATTATAACATAGTTGGAATGAATACTAAATTTGGATCTGGATCTATTATGACCGGGTATTGCAGGTTAATCTGACTGTGTATAAATTGCATTGATTGAGTACATCCGATAACCTTCAAGTTTAAATGGATAGATCTTGATCATAGTTTCTGTAAAAAGTTTTGAATGCGTATTGGGCGATTTGGAAGTTATATTGATCTTCCAGATTCAGGATATTCATGGTTTTGAAATGAAAGGTAGTATTAGAATTGAATCACATGTTATTTATAGATTTAATTGCTTTCTTTTGGAGTAGAAATATTATATAAGTTTTATTTTTAGTTGTTCCATAACAAACTTTGATTCCACAAACTAGGAATGCTGGAACAACGTGAAATAAAGGGTTTTAACGACATATTGGGGGAGGAATTTATTTAAATTATTTAGTATGCCAATAGATCTTAACAACTTAGATGAATAAACTGTCAAAGGGATTTTTTAATTATACATTTTCATCTTAATATCCTCCAAACGAACTTAGTGTCTTCTATCTCACTAATTCTGTCCTTACCAATTTTTATGAGGGCTGAATAAATTTACGCCTATATGAAAATAATATTTAATTATTATTTTTTGTCAATACTTCCAATTCAGTTTTGCAATTAGCTGTTTGTTTACATGATCGAGCTCCTTGTTAACTGAGGCCATTAATTGGTTTATGGTGTTTGAAGGGATGCAAGTAGATAAGGTACAATCATCAGCAAACAATGTATGTTTGAAGGCAGGAGCCCATAAATAGAACCCTGCTTAACAGCATGACTAATATTGAGCATAATAGATTGTATTCCGTTCACAGTTGCATATTGTCCGTGATTGGACAGACGTGAAGGGAACCATTTAATAGCAGGTCGTCGTATTCTATAATGTCTTAGTTTAGATAATGCGATTAAATGATCAACACAGTCAAAGGCCTAACGACTGTCGATATATAGAGAGAATTTAATGTAGTTTGAGGCTATGTTATTATATAAGTACTTCGGATGATTTATTAGTGCTCGGGATGTATTTTATTGTATCTGAAGCTATACTGGTTTTCATGGAGGATATTTTTCACTTTCAAGCAACGGGATAGTTGTTTGTACACTATTTTTTCAAATATTCTGGAAATCAAGGAAGGACTGCGATGGGCCGAATATTTTCAGTATCAGTTTTATAACCACCTTTGTAAATGGGCGTCCTTCTAGCAATTTTCAAAAAGTTCATAAAGTTTTCTTGTATTACGGACTTGTTGACAGTTGAAGCTTGGATTTAGGATACTGTTGACGCAATTATTGATGTTGCCGGAATTACTTTTCTGAGACAGGATAACAGAGGCAATGTCCTGGACAGACACTGATGAAAAATTTGAATGAATTAACAAAATTTGCGTATGATGTATATACGAGATGATCGTTTTCATTGGTACTAATACTGTCAGCAATGTTCTTCCTCATATCCACAAAATAATCATTAAGTATATTCACATTATCGTGATCATCTGGATATTCTTTATTGACAATTATATTTTTTTAAAGATTGGTTACTCGTATCGTTCAGTGGTCTCGGTATGTCGTTAATCACCTTCCACGTTCGTTCGTGACTTGTTTTGTATACATATATTTTTTTGGGTTAGTCAGTTTAGAAGATCAAATCTAACCTGAATTGTTGTTTCTGAATTGAGTATAATTAACATTTTGCATCTTGCCTTGAATGTACGGAGAAAAATAATGATTTCGCCTATTTCGATTTTGATTCAATATAAGCGGTTATGTGTTTTGGAGACACTGTTTTCCTTTGATTGTTACAGCAAGAATGATAACTCTCATCTACTTAAATTTAATTTTATGATAGCAAGATCACAGTCATTCCCATTTTTAATTTCAGCAAATGTCCTATTTCTACTTTATTTATTAATGTGTATTAAACATGTGAGCTTTTTTTCAACTGTTTCATTATTTAAAACATTATTCAGAAATACAAATACGAGCAAGTGGTCTGATATATCAGGTATTAATATGTCAGAGTTGCAGTTATACGTGACTGTCAAGAAATTTTATCTAGCAGTGTGACTGTATCTCCGGCTTTGTCCATTCTAGTTGTTAATGCCATTAATAATAATGATGCAAGGCTGTTTATTGTACATGGGAGTTCTACAGCAATATTGTCGTTATTCAAATTCATAATATCTATATTAAAATCTCCGCATAGGAGAAACGCTCCGCCTTTATGCTTTTCTAAAATTGGATAATTTGGTCTTATTTGTTAATTAATTTCCCAGTGCCAGCGGAAGGTTGCTTGTAATCTGTTGCTCTGACCAAACATATGTTTTCAATTTAATTAGAACAAAAAGGTTTCGATGTGTGGCAATAATCTAAAATTGTAGAGGTATACTAATCAGAACTAAAGGTGCTGATTGCTCCTCCACGTCTTCCATCAGTTCTGAATGAGTGACAGGAAAGATAGTTCTTAAAATGAATTACATTTTTGGTGTCCTCGATCAGCAAACTTTGTGTGAATCTGATTATCTCTAATATATAAAACGATGATTACACAAATGAAAGAATTATGCCAATTTTCGGTAATAGTGATCTATTGTTCTAGTGTAAGGAAGAAAGTTAGTCCTGGTATTTACAGTATTGCAATCTATGTTGGAAGCATCTCCATTATAATAAGCACGCTTCCTCGATGCAACTAACTTCAGGTTAGAGCAAAATCAAATGGTTGGGATCAAGGTCGGTCAAGTCTCATAAATGATTGTTCAGGCTTATTGAAGCAGCTGGTATCTAACCTAGGAAGAATTAAAGGAAACAAGAAAGTTATCGCAAGAAGCTTCTAGAATAAATTACCATTCCATGGAGTTATAGAACCAAAATAAGGGTTTCTCAGCACCATGGAAATAACCAATACAAAATCTGACACATTTGATTCATCACACCAATGACAGTTAACTGTAAAAATTAATGAGCGGAGACAAATAAATGCACAGCTATAAACAAAAAATGGACGAACACTCTTTATTATGGTTAGTTCTAATGGTATTGAGTTGTAGTTGAAAATTAGTTACAATAACAGTTCATTTTTGCAGGACTAACAACGGACTTAATCAGTGAAGGTTATTCAACATTACAATAAATAAAAAAAATAGCATTGAGGTATAGACATAGACATACAGCCGTTTCCCCCTAGTTAGGGGGGTGGCTAGGTTAGGCAGACACAGAGGGGGGAGGAGCCCAATCTCCCCGCCACAAGACCGCCGTGTCCCTGCCGAGGCTCGAATTCGCGACATGCAGCACCTGAGGCTGACACTGCAGTCGGATACGCTAACCACTCGGCCACGGCGGCATTGAGGTACACAGGAGTTATTGTGCATGTATTGGCCAGTCTTTAACGAATTTCACAGGTGTACAGCATATGCGCTGCATCAGGAGTTCATCCAGCACACGCCGGTTGTTCACCACCACACGTCGAAGCTTGATTTGCTGGCTTTTCCAAATCTCTCCTGGTGGCATCGACACGTAGGCGTTGACGCTGCCATCATAGGACCGGGAGGCCCTGAACTTGTCAGAATGGTCTCCTCTTGTCTGGGGCAGGACAAACATTACTTCGCACGTGTGGAGGTCCAACTTTCTTTGACAAAGAAAAATGTCTTGAACACTCTACATGCTGATAGAATGCCATTTTTCAGATTTACCTGCAATGATTGATGATAATGCCCTGTTTGTGACTCTTAGTTAGAGTGACAGAGACCTCTTTACTCGCCCGGGCATAAACATTTTCGAAACGATGGACTGCATGTTTGGCAGCTGCAGTTGTGATTTCAGCTAGTGCTCGCGTTTCATTGGAGAGTTTAGATAGATCGACGTCGAGGAATGCAGAATCTTCTTCACCCATCTTAGCATCAAAAATTATGTTGAAGGCGTAAAGAAGCATCGCATAAGACAAACGAAGCAGAAAATACAGCTAAGTTGAACACGGGTAAAACAATCTCGAGGAGATATATGCCGACAGCCCGTACGCGCGAGCAACAAAACAAATGACGGTAAGACCGGCTGAAGATACACTCTGCATCACTGAAAGTATGACAAATGTTTCATTGTAGCTTTCTTGGTGGTAGTCATGTTGTTTACTGCTTTTTTACAGAGCTTCTGTATAGATTCTATACTCAAAATGCGGACACTTATGAAGATAATCCTCATGAATTGGCTGTTGGCTACCGCCCTTATGTAATGTAACGAAAAGTTTCTACACTGTTCTGTTGCTGGGAAGGGGGACGTAGTATTTGAAGTCAGGCCATGACAAAGGGCCAAAGAGATCATGACGTCGGGTCAATGAGATGTGCGGGATTGGAGAACATGAAGTCGGTGCAGACAGGGCCTTGTGCGGGGCTTCATCTTCAACGGGGACGCAGAGACCCCACACCTCCGACGTCGGGGATGAACTAGTTGGGAACTGCAGCTATGGTTTCTACTTCGGCTGCAAATCAGTGAGGGGGGTGCAACCTATCGTTGATAGTAGAAGGTGTCACTCTGCGGGGGCATCATCTTCAAGGGGGAAACAGTGACTCCAAATAACCAACGTCGTACCTATCGTCTGCAGTCACAGGTGTCAGTCTGCGGGGGCATCATCTTCAACGGGGAGCAGTGACTCTACACATCCAACGTTGGACCTATCGTTGAAAGTCGCGAGTGTCAATCTTGGGGGCATCATCTCCGAGAGGGGGGGGGGAGCGACTGCAGTCGTGGTGATTCGACCGTTAGTCGCCCTGGATCGTGGTGATTCTTCATGATAATCGTAGTGAATCGCTGAGACCTTCGTGCGGCAGTTGTGTGGGTACCTTTGGTATTGGGTAGCTAGCTCATCACGGTGTCAGCTAGTTTCAAATAGGGCCACTCAGGTCTGGATGCGTGGGTAAATACCGTCAGGTGCTGCATCCTTTATCTCGATATAACTGGTAAGGTTTTCCGGGCGATTGTGTAACACCGGTGCAATGTTGTGAGGGAAGCCTGAACTATTTACATAGGCGCTTTATCATTTTAAAAATATAACCTAACTGTGTTTAATTAGTTGCTAAATATATTATAAACATAATCAAAATGTATCATCCATACAATCGATTCAATAATAAACCTTGGTGTTCTTCCTGTCTCCTGTAATTGCCTTGACCCTCCTCCATATCACTATCCCTGTATTCTTCAATCATCTTCAATCTACGTTTCCTTACACGTGGCGGGGTATTTACTTACCTGCGATGTGCAACAAATGCCTAAGGACGGCCACGTCATCAAACACTGCAAGCAGGTTACTACTCCTCGACGCTGCAGGAGATGCGCCGACGAACGCGCAAACAATAAATGCAAGTGGGCCTTTCTCCTATAGTGTTATCACTCTTCCCGCCTGCACGACGCTGCCTTTCTCCTATAGTGTTATCACTCTTTCCGCCTGCACGACGCTGCCTTTCTCCTATAGTGTTATCACTCTTCCCGCCTGCACGACGCTGTATTGTTATCACTCTTCCCGCCTGCACGACGCTGGCGATATCGACTACCAAAATCAGACTGATTCAAAAGAATGAACCGCAATATAAAATAGCCGCGAAGTTACACAGAAAACAGCAATTCCAATCAGTGGGAACAGTTGAAACAGTTAATAACAACAAGATGGGACAGTTAACATGTCATTTCATTTTTTAGGTATGATATTTCAGGGTACAAAATTGAAGGCCCTATTCATGCTATTTAGAGCTTCTGATGCAACTAATCCTTACGTATTAACCTACCAATCTTATCTATCCTAAGAAAACCTAGAAATAAATCTATCTTGATTTATTAAGCCTGGACACCCACTGAAATCAATCACAGGGACAGTTAAATACCTGGTATTTCTTGACAGAAGAATCCTATTAACATTGAATGGGTGTAACTTCAAATACACCGCAAGGTTGTTGAGCTAGTAATTCATCTGCTTCTAAAAAGGTTCCGATAGAGAGACGATAAGAAAGCAATAAAGCGATAGTAAAACATTGATGGGCTAGTGATATGATAAGCATTACTCGTTCAGTCTTAACTTAAAGATTGAAAGGGAAACACTCTGACGGCAAATTGGAGTTAGCGAGCTTTAAATTTTAACACAATTGAAATGGATACTGGATTTGGTTTTGGATTTGTTTTAACGGGGTATTACAAGGTCATTCGCATTTCTTGTGTAATGATTGTGCACATTCGAAAATTGCCTAATGAATTGGATATTTCTCGATCATAGTTTCTGTAAAAAGTTAGGAACGGGTCAAGTGCAATTTGAGAGTTAAATTGATCTTCAGGTTTCAGGATTTGCATGGATTTTTAAATGATGATTCACCCCACCTGCTGAGAACCCACACTTACCCCCCTCCGCCTAACAAAAATTCGCCATACGCAGACATTCTCACACGAGAGCCGCCATTCGCAGACATTCTCACACGAGAGCCGCCATGCGCAGACATTCTCACACGAGAGCCGCCATACACAGACATTCTCAAACGAGAGCCGCCATAAGCAGACATTCTCACACGAGAGCCGTCATACGCAGACATTCTCACACGAGAGCCGCCATACGCAGACATATAATCTACTAATGAGCCGATGCAGACTTGGAACATCATTCGGAACATTGTGCCCAACAACAACCCAAAAAAAGTCTTCCAATCGTGAAAACCTTGTAGAAACAACAGAACGTTTCAATTACTTTTTTGCTAACATACGAAGAGGTAATGATCGAACCTAACAAAATTTCCTCGGCTGTACAGGAAACCCCGGTAATGCACGAGCCAACTTGATTTGCAGTTCCTCTCATAACAACTCATTTCCCAAGAAGGACCAAATGTGGTCACCGAGCCCTCTGAACATCCATGAACTATAAGAGCTTTGTGAAGATAAACTATCAAAACAGAACGAAAATAATATTGATACCGAGTTCAGAAAAACTGTGACTATTGGCAAAGCTGTCATTATTTTAGGGATCTCCTCGCATATCGTCACTTGAAATATGCCCGGCCCAGATCACACAAGCCTGTATGGCATTGGCTCTCTAACACACACGGACCCACACCTTTGCTACCCAATGAAATATGCCCGGCCCAGATCACACAAGCCTGTATGGCAGTGGCTCTCTAACACACACGGACCCACACCTTTGCTACCCAATGATATATGTCCGGCCCAGATCACACAAGCCTGTATGGCAGTGGCTCTCTAACACACACGGACCCACACCTTTGCTACCCAATGATATATGTCCGGCCCAGATCACACAAGCCTGTATGGCAGTGGCTCTCTAACACACACGGACCCACACCTTTGCTACCCAATGA
>SDVV010035572.1:0-11043 GCA_016164225.1 Gammarus roeselii
ATATACATAAAAGGAACTTTCATATATGTGCCTCAATAAGCATATTCAAAAGGGTTCAGGTTATTCGAACGAGACAAGCGGGGAGCCAAATTTATTATTAAGAATAGTTGAACCTATAAGAATTCAATGTAAGAATGTCATGACGGTTTAGGAAAAAACTAGGATCCCATCATCCGTTGAAAAAAAAGATGTTATGATAATAAAAAAAGGTTTTGTATAAGCAGAGCCGTGACGTGGTATGGTCCGTAATGATTTAATGTCGAGGACTGCAAAAATTTTAGTTGCAGACTGCTGCATATTCAAAGACAGCCGTGACTAGTGTATAGGTAGGGATTTAAGAATTCGTAAATTAGAACTATGGCTTTAAATTGTTTAAATGTGATTGGATGATTGTAGTCCTCGGGGTGTTTGCATAGTTGTGGCAAGTGGTCTACCGGTCCTACACGAGACACCCAGCTGTTGGCCTACCCTCTCCCTGCATCTCCTTCTTGTGCTTTCGACATATGATGATTGGCAGCATTCATACGGGCATCGATATATGATGTCGGAACGCACGTCGGGAGAGACGATGTCTTTAAAGTGGAACAATTAACCGATGGTGAAGGTATTCTTTAGTGCTGAACTGAATTCCACATGTGGGTAGTATTTCGGAAGGATGTTAGGTAGTGAAGAGTATCCTCCTCTTTTTTGGCTTTCCACCATATAATTGGTTTTCTTACAATTTTTATTTGTTTACAATGGTTACCTCCTATCTCTAATAGAGGAACAATGACGAAAATTCCTCCTTGCCCTTATATGGCTCACAATCGGAACCACTATACGCTACACTATGTCATGTAGCATTTATTTCAATGTTTTTCATTATATGAACAGATGGAATATTTTTTTAGCTCTATTTTGTTAGACATCGTCATGTGTCAATCCGATTTCAATTCAAACTTTGACTGAAAAAAGTCTTACCAAAGATGCCATCTTATAATCAGATTTCTTCACCAACAACTCAATTCAAGAAAATTTGGGAATCCTTCATAATACTAGGAATGCTCGTTCCAGTGGTGGAAGAGCCTTCAATAGTTTTGGAATGTCGACTAGTTTTTAGTTCAGCACCCTGTGTACTCACTAAGTTCCTGCACAAATGCAGGCCGCAATGACGGCAAATCTATTCGTTGAGTAGCGTGAAAGAGCTATTTCAGGCGTCCATTGACCTTACCTTGCTATTAAATAGCTTATGCAGGCTTGGGAAGGCATCCCGAGTACTACATATGTCTTTTACAGTCATGCTCGGTATGTATGAAGCTTGAACATCGGCGTGGAGCAACATGAGGCTGCGATAATATAAACTGGAACATTTTAAACCCTAACTAACTAAATATGTACTAGTCATGTTTACTGTGGATGGTCCACACTCTCGAACGGGGATATATTCCCTCGGCAATGCAATACCTGAAACTTGACCGCTGGGATCATTTTTCTCTTGGCCAAACAGTATCCGTAGCTCACCATCATGCATCATAATAATCAAATTTGATTTCTTATTTAATACGTCGCCACTAACATTACACCACTTGTAGCTCCTGTTCAGGTTGGCAGTTTTATTAATACCTAATATTGTGTTCATGGTTCAGTATAGGATAATCTTATA
Organism: Gammarus roeselii; assembly: GCA_016164225.1. Lineage (NCBI taxonomy): Eukaryota > Metazoa > Arthropoda > Malacostraca > Amphipoda > Gammaridae > Gammarus > Gammarus roeselii. The sequence goes on from SDVV010035572.1 coordinate 1,643, forward strand.
GAAATACTAAGATAATTCCTCACATCAGGCGACATTCATTTTTTCTGGAAAATGGATCTTCATCAAATCCACAACTAGCGCAGCCCGTTTTTGCATTAACAATTACGGAACAGAGTTTTTCACATTGACGCAACACTTCAGTAGGGTTATTGAGTGCGTTGAGTAAAAATTTCTTGCTCGTAACGTTCAACAATGCAATATTTAATGTGGTAAAATAGATGCCTGTGTGCTGGCCTTGAATATTGAATTCAATGTGGTATGCAATAACTTGATTGTGAAGATCCCGCTCATTTCAATAGGAATAATGCCAATCGAGTGCTGCTACATTGCTTTGATGCTCTCCATGCCTTGCTTTCATCATTGCAACGTCTCGCTTGCTGTGACCTCGACAATGCATCTACTTCAACCGTACGAAGGCAAGCTGCCCCCCTCTCTAGTCCCGTGAACTCGCATCTAACGAACAAAAGATGACTGATCTGCAACTGGGCTCTCCACCTAAGCCTTTTATGGCCCCATGCGAGTAACGGCTTTGGACGAACGCACGCAGGGACTTGTTTGTGTCGCCGTACCCAAAAGCTGTTCCGCTTGCAGGGGTTCGCCTGTCAAAGGCTGTACCCATGTCTCTGTTCTGTGAAATTCAGTCCCTCCGCGTATTGATCCCCCCGTCCAACGTACTTCATATCATTAGTGGCAGTCGATAAGGGGTTCTTAGGTACCTACGCCACTTCTCATGAGCTTCTATGAAGAAAAGCTGTCTGGGCCGGTCTATCAAGCAGAATGTTCTGATTAAATAGAAGCTGGTCATCGTAGCGAACCTTGTTTGCTCCGGTGATACTCAGTAGATTCGATGTAAGGACCTCCTAAAGCCTGTCCGGGTTATTGTGCCGACTAATGACTCTCCTCAAAGGGAAAAAATGCCATCCAGGCGGGCTGCTCAGGAAATGTAGGGCATTTTTTTCAAGCGTGGGATTGGGAGAAGCAAATATTTATTGACATCGTTGGTATTATTTTTCCGATTGATGGTCATTCGATTTTATAGGTCAGAGGCACATAACCTTAATCAATGTATTTATGTTATACGTATTTCAATCATGTTCGGGCTCATGTTACTTATGCAAAGGGTGTTTCTTATATGAAATACTTTTCAGAAGCATTACAGTGATTACAGTATTTTTCACATACGATTTAAGAATCGTGAACAAAAAACTAGATACAAGTACTATTACTTGAATCAATATACACCTTAAGCTGATCAATATAGTTCAAATTCCGACAGAAAATTCATTTTATTAACGATTTCGTATGTATGACATAGAAGTAGTTTCCGGAAAGTTGTACTCGAAATAAAAAATTACGGCAACATAGTAGAGAGAAGCAACAATTTACTGCAAATCCTGAGGCGTCTTTGATATTCATTACATGGGATAAAAATATTGCTTGATTTAAATTCAAGTTGGTAGTAGATAGTATGTGGGCAAATATGCCCTGTGAAGGAATTATATAGGAATAAATAAAGTTACTTTTCAGTATAGGAAGTTTGCACCGCATATTTTCACGGACGGCCGGAGTCAGACAGGCGGCTCATGGGTGACTCATGCTGATGGATGGACGGACAGCTTACGGTATGTTACGGTATGTTATATATATATTATAACGGTATGTTATATATATTATTAGGCTTTTATATGTTAATTCGTTATACAAATAGAACGTTTACGCACAACTTTTGGTGCTCGTATTTCAATGCTGGTCACACTTCATCGAAATTTCGTTACATATCATGTTACATATGTGCAATTTCAGTGTGAATTTAGGATTTATTTCGTGGTTTGAAGGTTCATATATTGAACATTTTAATTTTTTATTGTATTTTAATATGTATTGTATTTACTGTATATCTATGTTTTTTCTTCTATAGATGGTTCTATTGGGGTACGCTTGGTCACTAACTGTTGCTCGTTATATATGTATTCATACGATTTCTGGTGGGTGCGGTAGAGGAACCCCCTAGGCAGAAAGTTGGATGCGCTACAGAAAAATTAAGTGAGTTTGCTCTTGCCTGTTCTTTGTCTTATAAATTTGTTTCCGTGCAACTTTGCTACGTTATGAGTGAATAGTTCGTTCTATATTTTATGTCTGAGTTTTATTTCTACATATTTTTCTGTACATATATGTTTGTATTCTTTTCTAGTTGTGGTATATTTGACTCACTCGGAGGTTGTTTGGTGGATTTTTTTCGCGGTGCGAAGCTTGATACCAGCCTGATATTGAATATAGGCTATGTTTTGTGTTTTCCGTCTCTTTATTTCATATATATAATACCTATAGGAATAGAATGGAATATTATTCAGGTAGTTTGCAGGATAATGTTTATATTTTGACTTGAAGCAACATCTGCACAGAGAATCTATCTACCCCATATTGCATTATCCAGGTTTTTAACCAGATATATCGGTGTTCCATTGACGCGGTATTCCAATAGCAAGAACACCTGAACGATATGGATTTATTGTAAGTTATTAAATTGTGTTATGTATACTTTGTAATGATCGGCGGATTCATATTGAATTGGTATTATTTTCGGAATTTTGAATAGTTATCTTAACAGTTATATGATTTTTTTAGGACATTTTAGATTTACATCCTCCACATTATTTCAGGCATAATGGTAGGTTATTGAAACATTTTGGTATTTTATATGTCTATAACATTCTGTTCCGATTAAGCCGTGGTTACTTCAGCTAAAGAGATATCCATTTAATCCTATTTAGACTGAGTTGAGGCTAATTTCATCAGATTTTGTATGTACTGTATCGTATTTACGTAGATGTATTCCACATCATTTACTATAGGTTTCAGTTATGTCGCTCGTTTGTCTTGATATCTTATACACATTAGTTGTTGTTTGGTTACATGCTAGTTCTTCCTCGCTCAGCACGTTTTTTAATGTATGTTTTATGTATGCTAGACAATTAATTTACTTGCTTTGTTATGACCCGAGCGTTTAAGTATATTTTCGTTTAGTTTTATACGTTCTCTGTACAATTCCCATCTCCAATGCAATCTGTTGGTTATTTATTCAATATCGGAATATTAGGGTATATTACATGTGTATCTGCAACGTTGAACATTTGTCAGGTATAATTAGTTACAAGTTGTATATTATTAGTGTTTTATACATATTTTTTCCATCCTGGCACAATGTTGGACGTGGATATTTATATATAGAGCAGTCGATTTGTTGCAAACTTGGTCTTGCTGTTAGGGTATTGTATGTTTATTCTAAGACAACTTTTCAATATTTAGGATGAGTTAGAGAGTTCCCTGGGCAAAAACCTCGTTCGGTCTATGCTTATTTGTGTCAAGTTACTATGATTGATACCCAATGTAGAACAATTTTATTGTCGGTTACAGCAGAGGAGAGAAATATGTAGTTATTTCTTATTGTTGTATGTTTTTCCCACGATAATCATAGGAATGAATGTTTAAGAGGTGTAAATCCGTACTGCATCTCTGTGGAATTTCGTAATTGAACCCAAGCAAATGTGTAGTTTTACGTTTAGAAGACGATTTACTGGAAGGTGGGTCATGGTGTAGAGGTGGCTTACACTCTTTGGTGGTCATTTGGTCTTCGTCCAAGTTCAACGTGTTTTTGAAAGTTCTTGTGGACGTCAGTCTTAAGTTCCATGGGTTTGTTAGAAAGATTAACCGGCAAGCTGCTATTCGTTTAGTGATTTTCTAAAGTCATCAGTGAACAGAAGCCCAGCTTTTTATAGCCATACACTCTCTGAGACTCATGTCAGCCTCATTCTTGACCACTGTACCTGTGTATAGATTCTTGGTTATATCCAGGATGTGACTTTGCTCGATTTTGCTCAGACACGATGGGTTAAACAGATGCAAGGCATGTCTGAAGTATTTTACGTTACCGGATGTTTCCTTTAAAATTTGTTATATATCAGTGGTAAATTACTGAGAAGTGACCAAGTAAAGCATTGTAATGTTCATTGTTATGACAGTGGGTTTGGATTGGTACCACTGGAGGCATAACATCAGTTAGGTCGGGGAATTTGTTATAGATTTGAACAGGAATCGTAGTAAAAATAACATTATTCCCATGAACTCGGTGTTAAATGTCAGATGTTTTCGGTATGGCTGTCATGTTAGTATATGTTTTTTCATGAACCAAACCACCTTAGGAGTTAAAGTGCAAGATTAGTTCTATTTGTATAAGATCGGTAATGTTCATCGACATCGTGTATTGATTGACCATACACCTTTCCATAATTGAGTAATATTTATCATCTGGGTGTGGTAGGATACGCCGTACATAATAGTTAGAGTAGAGAATCTTATTTAGCTATTTTATAGTTGTTTGTGTATATTTCGATTGGTTATCATATGAATATATCTGTATTTAATATAAGTTCACTCAATTTCATGAAATTTTGATTCAAAATACGCCTAATTAAATGTAATGATCCAAAATTTTATATGTTTTGCATCTCGACACTGGATTTGAGTCCGGTTCATTGTCATCTTTGAGATCTAATCTATCGGTTTTGTGTAGAGTGGTAATGTTAAAATTCGTCAATAAATTAAGTTTCATCTCAATTATGTTATCCGCTTATCCGCTTACACGTCTTTACTAGATGCTTATTTCCGCACGTCTTACTTTTATAAATGTTTGTGATCAGTTTCCAGTTTATACACTAAGAAGTTATTGATTAATTCAGGCTTTGTAATGAGATTGCGTTCTAATTCAGAACATAAGACTGATTCCAGCATTCACCAGATCCATTGTAGCATTTTTTACTGAAGGTTTGTAATGACGGCAGCAAACCTAACCCATTCCGACTAATATTACCAAAGATTGTATATATCATCCGCGTTTTCATACATATATTAGGTATTTTTTCATTGAATTAGGCTTTATTCCTATCAAACCTACCCACTTGTCTACGTAGTTTTACCAATCTTTCGGAGATTGTTTGCCTACAAATATATATATATATATTTTCACTTGCTTGTATTTTCGTTTAATATCAAGTAATGTTAGGTGATCGCTCGTTAGTAGACTATAGAGTTCAAAACGTGTATATAAGCTTTACCGCATAGGTCAGTGATTGTTTAGGATGTTAAAGCGTTAGCAAGTTTTATGTAGGGTTTTTTACTGGTAGAAAAATATTTTTTTTTGTGATATTGAATGTGTTGCTCCTACCATTTTCGTCTATTATAACGAATATTGGATATCCACTCTAACATATTTACTGAAGATCTGTAATGTGAGGTCCGCAGTCAAGAAGATCTAGGATATATTCCATGTCTGAGGTACATAATTAGAGAAATATATATCAATGTACGACAACCGTGACCGAGTGGTGGCCGAGTGGTTAGTGTATCCGACTGCAGTGTCATTCCCTGGTGCTGCATGTCGCGAGTTCGAGCCTCGGCATGGACACGGCGGTCTTGTGACGGGGAGACTGGGCGCCTCCCCACTCTGTGTCAGCCTAACTTAGCCACCCTCCTAACTAGGGGGGAAAGGCTGTATGTCTATGCATAAAAACGACAACACAGATCAAATATCAATGAGCAGCAAAATGAGTTACCATACACTGCCAAATACATTAATACTAAGGCAACCTAACCCAACTGTCATCCTAACCAATAGTTATGTATTTTTATTCAAGTTTGATGCTTATTTATGATATTGATATGTATGAAACTCTCCATTTGGGCTGGATACTAGTTTTATCATATCAAAATCAGTTTGAATACATTTCCCCAATTTAATCCAGCAAATATCCTCTTGCAGATGTTAAGAGTCCAGAATTTTATCGATATCTCTGTTATATGTTTGAATGATACTCAACAGGTAGGATCCAAAGGAACAAATTCGCTTCAATTTGTTACACTTCTTTTAATGTGGAACAGTTTCATGCGACGTTAGGTTCAAATATCTAGTCATCCTAACCATCTTAACCAATAAATATTTATTTTCGTTCAAGTTTAATGGTTATATACGATATTTAGTAACTATTTTGTGCGATATACATATCAAATCACTCCACAAAGTTATATTTTTCATTTTTTTTAATATCACACACCATGTACACACATGAACACTTCAGTACGCATGAACAGGGTTGTTAGCCTCACTGTGTGGGCAAATACACACATTTGTATGCATATACAGCGTCGGTTAACATCTGAAGCATTTTAACTCTGATTTTAATTTTTTTCCATTAGAACAAAGTCCCTCGTTTTATGTTACAAGATATTTAATGTGGACCAGCTTCACGTCATGTTATGTGAAAAGAACTTGTCATCTTAACCTAACCTTTTCTACCCAAGAATGATATATTATCGATCCTCTTTTCATATAAACATATGTTAAAAAGAGAGTTGATGCCTCAATATCAAGGTCTAAAAAGTTATGAAAAGGAATTAAAGCCACACTTTGGATAAAATCTTTAATCTAAAAAAATAGCCGAAATTTTCCAGCAATACTATGCTCCTCATCAGCGGCTAAAAACTGTGGAAACAAAAGAGATATTGTTACAAATTTAGACGTGGATATGAATATTTATCAACTTAACATGCTAAAATTTCAACAAAAGCAAACAGCGCCAGGATTTTTTGAATAGAAAGTGGAATGAGGGTGTTTCAGTGCTGCCTATACCCATTAACCCATTCCTAGAAATGATCCGACTATGTGTAAGCAACAATTATTTTACGTTTGATAAAAAATACTTTGTTCAGAAATTTGGTGTGGCAATGGGGAGCCCTCTTTCCCCAGTACTGGCGGCCTCTACATGGAATATTTTGAAACTGAACTTTTACCTTTATTGGATGAACAACCTCTTTTATGGGTCCGATATGTTGATGACGTTTTTGCGCTATGGCCCAATGATGTCGACATCACAAATTTTACTGTACGACTGAATAATCTTTCCCCTTCAATCAAATTTACTTCGGAATGGGAAAATGAGGGGAAACTTCCATTTTTAGATACTTTAGTTCATAGGTCCGCACAACATTTTAGCTTTTCACTGTATCGAAAACCTACCCATTCCAATATGTACTTGCATTATTTTTCGTGGCAGCCTGAACAAGTTAAGAGATCTACTCTTCATTCGTTGTTTCTACGTGCATATCGTATTTGTGGTCCTACATTTTTAAATTTGGAGCTAAATTATCTCAAACAAACATTTTGCAAGCTGGCTTACCCTACTAAATTGATTGATGAAGCTTTGCGCAAAGCAAAGTCTAAATTTTTTGACCCTCCCACGGTAAAAGAACCCCAGAAAGAAGATAATATAACTGTTTTGCCCTACACTGGTGATTCTTCCAAAGTTGGTCCAATTTTTAGAAGTCATAACACCAAAATTGTTCATAAGAAATATAATTCAATTAAACCCAAATTAGTTAGGACTAAACCTCACTTGAACACTGAACCAGAATGTGGGGCTTAAGTGATTCCGTGTGGACAGTGCAATTCCTGCTATATTGGTGAAACGGGCCGTTCGCTGCCGGTCAGACTTAAGGAGCACCGCAGCTACATATGTCAGGTTTAGCAAGGAAAGTAGTGCTGTGGTTTACCATGTCAGGGATACAGATCACGCATTAGACTGGAACTCAGCTAAATTAGTTTTCAAATCACATAACCTTCAGGAACGTCTACTGATAGAATCTAGTCTCATTAAAATTTTACCTAATTTCAATAGTATGCCTGGAGTCTGTTCAGTAGATGCAGCTACAAGAGATATTTTACTTAGAGCAAATCCGCAAATTATGAATAATGTACCCCCACCTCACTGATTTTCTGTTAACTTGTGGCTGTCCGCAACGTTTCACTGCTATCTAGAAATGTTCTTTTTTATCCCGGCGCTGCTTGCTTTTGTTGAAATTTTAGCATGTTAAGTTGATCAATTTTCATATCCACGTCTAAATTTGTAACAATGTCTCTTTTGTTTCCACAGTTTTTAGCCGCTGATGAGGAGCATAGTATTGCTCGAAAATTTTGGCTGTTTTTTTAGATTAAAGATTTTATCCAAAGTGTGGCTTTCATTCCTTTTCAAAACATATGTTACTTTTTCATCTATTTATGATATATTCATATCCATCCTTTCCTCTCCGCTCTACATTTTCATATATCATATGCAGTTTTGATTACCACTTACAATTCTGATCTAGAAAATTTCATCCGTTTGCATATGCAAAATATATAGTTCGTTTTGTTTGTTACAAATTATTCATTTGATTCTTGATTTTACATATCATTCACACTCATCAAAACCTAACTTAACCTAACTTTATGTATGGTATTCAGTCATTGTTATATAAATATGAAGCCCTCCAAACGACTCTTAATATCACTTTAACATATATGGTATTTATTTCGTTGTTTCTCTCATCTCATATCAGTAAGCAGAGAGGACCCATTTTCAAAGTTAGATGGTTTGAATGTTTGAAACAATTCTACATCATTTTAACATGTTATTCACACCCATCATAACCTAACCTAACCTTACGTACGGTATTCAGTCATTGATATATACATATGAACCCCTCCAGACGACTCTAAATATCACTTTAACATACATGTTATCGATTTCGTTGTCACTCTCGACCCGTATTAGTGACCAGAGAGGCCCCATTTTCAAACATGGATGGATGGAATGCTACAAGTATATCAAATTTGTATCCAGTTTTATACAAACGGACACATAGTCTCACACCATGTTTTTCTTAATTCACTTCGATAACTCCACTTGACTTTTCAACCATTTGACAACTTGCATCTCTAATTTTCATTTTCCTTTCGTATAATTTTCATATTCTTGACGAAGACTTCGTTTCATGATCTGATCGAACTTTGATTTATGTCAGACCAATCTGTAACACATCTAGATCATTTACCTCGAGATAGGTTTCTGGCATCATTTCACGCTTTGAAACAAATTCTTCTACTGATTTCGACTATTCGAGGTTACCTCAGACTGACACGATGTTCGCAATTCATTACTCAACCTTCGAGTTTAGGACAATATAAACATTTCATTGAGGACATATATAGTTTTATTAGTATTTATTGGCCTTATTTACAGACCTTGCTGAGAGATGACAGAGTCAAGTGGTCCATTGAATTGATAACATGTCTATTTAAGTAAGGGGTTATCCTTCGAAAATTTGAAATTCTATTGACATGTTGAAATTTAAATTTGTGGTAAATCAAGCGGAGACTCACATTTCCGTCATAAAATAAAAAAAAATTGTACACACGTGCTGGAAGAAGAAATCTCCGAAGATGATATGAGTCGGATCGAATAAATATCAACTAATGTTCTAAATAACAGTTATCTCAGAATAGACAAACGAGAATCAAAAGAGTGGGAGAA
>SDVV010035573.1:0-11043 GCA_016164225.1 Gammarus roeselii
GCCGCCACCGCGGCCACCAGAGCCGCCACCGCGGCCACCAGAGCCGCCACCGCGGCCACCAGAGCCGCCACCGCGGCCACCTGAGCCGCCACCGCGGCTACCAGAGCCGCCACCGCAGCCGCCACCAGAGCCGCCACCGCAGCCGCCACCAGAGCCGCCACCGCAGCCGCCACCAGAGCCGCCACCGTGGCCATCAGAGCCGCCACCGCGGCCACCTGAGCCGCCACCGCGGCCACCTGAGCCGCCACCGCGGCCACCAGAGCCGCCACCGCGGCCACCAGAGCCGCCACCGCGGCCACCAGAGCCGCCACCGCGGCCACCAGCACCACTCCCGCGGACACCAGAACCACCTTCGCGGACACCAGAACCACCTTCGCGGACACCAGAACCACCTTCGCGGACACCAGAACTGCCCTTGCGGACACCAGAACCGTCCCCGTGGCCCCCAGCACCATAATTGCAGTCATCAGTACAAACACCGAGGCCCTTAGCACGACCTTAGCAACGCCACCGCCTCCACGTCCAGCTGCACCTTGGTTTGCAGCCGTCACCGCACCGCCAACAGCAGCCCTTCTCGCAATAATCTCATGTCGCTGTCTGTAGGCCAAGTTCCTCTGTATGAAAACAGACTTGAACTCATCCAAGAATCTTAAATTCTTGGCACCCCCTATCAGAATCTTTCTTTGATCACAATCTAGAACTTTAGCTCTAAACAAGCTGGTTTTGCCGTCCAATGAGATCAACTTCTCAGATGTCCAGGGCTAAGCAAACTTTGGCAAATTTCTCCTTCAAACCCTCAACACTGCCAGTCTGGAAACCTCTGAGGACAGTGGAGTCTTAGCGGCGTTCCTGTTTGCGCAACTCAATTTTGCACAAATCCCCTCCCTAGAAACTGGGATTTGCCAGGAACACAAGAAGAACCGGTCCTGCCAGAACATCTACACCTGCAACAAAAATACTGCACAGCACAGCCAGTATCCTTCAGAAGACAACCAACAACATCTTCCTCTACCCCAAGACACGACACACCAAGGTGAAATTTTAAACGGCAGATCAAACAAGAAACAAAGCCACCCAAAAGAACAGCATCACAGAAGGAACAGTGCACATCCCCGCCAGAACCCATGAACCGAGGAGTCCCAGCCAGCAGCCAGCACATCACAGCTAGCCCACCCCTCCCAGTCAAGCCCCCAGACTTACATGCCACTGCTGCCTCTAGCTTTTAGGACTGCAAAGGTGTAGGTGGGAAGCCTCCGCCGGCGCTGGTCATTCAATGAACTTCCGCCGCCGCAACCGTAGGCCTCCAGCAATGCCACAAAAGATGCAACTGAGCAAACAGACTCGTGTTCAGACTGGCTAGCATCTGACACTTCAGTTTCTTCATCATACTGGATGCAAGAGATGTCCATCAAGATCCACTCGTCGTGAGTGCTCTTCCATTCCTTGTAGTGAATTTAGCACTTGTCTTCGTCCCTCATGTCAACCACAATACACTCGTACATCTTAATCTCTTTTCTGTCTCTCACCCTCACCTCATCACCAACACTTACAGTCTTAGGCATCTTAATATTTCAGTAGGAGATAGTAGCTAATCAATATGAGTAATAAAAAGTCAGAACCAGTTATTATTTGGCATGGGCACAGAATGTTAAAACACTAGTTGTTACAATGTTACATTTTCATTCATTTAAGATGAAATCAAGCTTCAACACTCTGATGAAGATTTACTGTTGTAGCTATGTAAGCTTTGCTTAATGATTTCTTGAACATCAAGAAAGGCTCCCTGATCAGTAGGAGTTAGAACAGGGCATAAACAAACGCAGTACCAGTTCTTAATAACACCAATCAGCTTCAACACAATCAAACAATCCTCTTACTCGATTTTACGTTTGGTTGTAGCCCTTATATTTTCAGTTGGGTTTGTGTCAGGTGAATTTCCATCTCAAACTAGAATGGTTAGTTCACTTTGTTCAATGAATGCGTGCATTTTCAGTGAAGTATGGAACGGAGCACGATCTTGCTGGGAATCTGTCTGATGGCAAAGCCAGCATGTTTTCTAGGGGCAACAATACTTTCAAGCTTCTTAGGTATGATATCCATTGTGTATATAAAGGCAAATAATGAAAGGAGGGTGAATACTCCAGCTAAACTCAAGTAGCTAACACTGGAAACAAACGGAGCATGTTCTCAGCAACGCTTGTCTGCAAAAAGCTCTGGTGTACAATAGCTGGGTTAATTGCAGCGTGACCACAACAAAATAGATGTCAGATGTCACCAGCACTTGCTCTCCACAGAATCCAAAAAATATTTCATTGGTGTTGTCATAGACAGAGACCTTTTATAAAAGTTCACAAAAATAACTATAGTTTCAAAACTAAATTGCACACTACTATATCATAGCTAGTTATGTAGCTAAATACAAGCTTTAAATAATCTAAATGATAATCTATGAAAGCAAAATGGAAGAATCAAACCACTACAAAAAACAGCAAAAGGAGATACCACTGTCTTGTGTAGTAATGGACCTATGTACTTTTTTCTTTGCACAATCTAGATTATAGTAGATTAAGAGATGAGCCACTTAATCCATATTATTTGGATTATTCCAAGATAAAGGATAAATATGTAGCTAGGCACACTAATCTTCTAGATTGCCTAAGACAAGGATGTGTTGTTACTTCATGACATCAGGTTTACCAACAATAACTTGCTGCAGGTCATATAGCTACCCATCTTTATTACACCATATACTATTGGCTGGTTAGCAACTCATTTGTAAACTACTACTGGCCATTAGCCATGAAGGATCATTTTGATCTCACCTTTGCAGCCCCAATAGCCCTACCAATAGGGCATGCAGGCATGGAAGGCAGTGTACCTCAGCGTACCAGCAATAAAAAAAAAGCAAGGCACAAAAACTGCAGCAGAACACTGGTCGGAATGTGCTCTGTCAAAGACAGACAAAAACACAAAATCCTATTCATTGGGTCTAGCAAAACTTGAAGCCACAAAGGGAATTGCATTGCACCACATCAGGGGGCAGTCAGTTCCAAATGTGCACACAGCAGGAATAAGAGAACTGTATTTCTAGTCTTTCCAGTCTCTTGACAGTGAGGAACCACCAGCTTCAAGGAATACCTACAAGTGCCAATATTCAGAGCTCTCAAACAGAGCAGACAATCCTGAACCTACTGAACAATAATATATCTTCAAACAATTCACCAGAATTTGGAAAATATATGAATAGAAGGTGATATTTCAACTTTGAAGAAATGTCAACAGGAAACAACTGCAAAGTTCCAAGCCACAACTTCACCCAGCCCATCAATTTCCCTGGTCCACTGCCTCTGCAATGAACCCATCAGTCTCAGATCTCTCAAACATCCCACATTCCACACACACGAGCTAGTCTACGATGAGTCTAAAACAAGTAATAAACAAAGACACTAAGAGCACAGAACTCCTATATTGACAGTAGAGCAAAGCAGACTCGTCCCGGGAGTTGAAGCCTTTCTTACAACGCTTTTCACATGGAGATGAAATTGCAGCCCAGAGTCAACAAGCACTCCCAAGTCCCTGCAGGAATCGACAAGCTCAAATACCACACTATTCAAATTTTATAAAAACAATTCCATCATCAAGCTGCTCCAACCAATTTCAAAACAGATCAACTGAAACCTCATCCATCTCAAAGCCATACTCCACCAAGACAGGCATGGTGGCACCCCAGGAGAGGAGGCAAAACTGCCACAGGAGACACCCGATCTTCCTCTGTAGTCAGCACTAGATCAAAAAGGCTGCAAAAATAGATTTGATTTGTGCCTCATTTCTACCAGAGCCTCAACGCGAGTCATCATATGCTGCCCGTATGGCACGATGGCCGAATCAACAACAGTACTTTCCCTCATCCACGGAGTGAGTTCAGGAAGAGCAAAACAATCAAGAAACTGAGAATCAACCAAGGAATATAATTATTAAAAATTACTGCAGCCCAATCCAACAAAGGCAAGTTAAAGTCACCAAGAACAATAACCTCCCTGCCAACACTGAACTCCAGTATGAATTTGATCAGTTCAACATTTTCCCCAACTGCCACCACAACTGAAACATCATAATCAAGAAGGAAAATGGCAGCAACATTGGGAAACTCCGCCTCAATTGGCACGAATTTCAAATTGTTTCAAACATATAAACAAACTCCAGGCTTATTAACTTTCCCCACCACATCTCCCATCGCAAGCTGAAACCCCGACAAATCAACCAAGGATGACAACACTGAAGAAGTCAACCAAGACGTGGTACACTGACCAACCGTAAATCCTACTCCTGCACCAAATGATCAACATAAGAGACTTTTTTCATCAGAGAATTCAAATTAACACAGCACAACTGCAAAATTGTGATGTTAATCTGCAAAGACTGACTGGCTAGTTCAAAGCACCACCTAGCTACATGGCCCCTTGGGATGACATGGAAACCAGCCTGTGAGTGCCGGCACTTCTTGAACTGGCAATATTAATTGGCTATATCAATTATTTATTAAATTTTCATGATGGAAGTGGCATGGCCAATTGTGGATGCCTGCACTTCTTCACCCAGAAACCCCACTACTGCTCGATGTCAGGATGGTCAAAGAGGCAGCAGGTTGTCCAGGCCAGTATATGCTCATTCGGGCTACCAGGGTACAGGACCACACAAGCACTCTCAAACATCACAACTAGGTTTCAAGGTAAAAAAAAAGTAAAAAATAGTATAATTCACCTCTTTACTTTCAATAAGATCACAGTTCAGAAAATCATGTCGGGTTTACACTTTCAATAAAAGTCCACAGCCCACTAGTGACACACAATGTCCTATCACTGGGGGTACAGAGACTAAATATTACAGGAGACTATGGTAAACAACTGGCGATGCTCAAAGCAAATAAGAGTTAATACAGACCGACAGAAGGAGCCAATAGAGGCATGGGCTGACCTCTTGAGGTGATGGCTCTAGATCAACTGCCTGTTTGCCCACTAGTGCATCCATACATTGCCAAGTACTTTTCAATGAAGAAAAACTAAAATAAAATATGTGCGGGGAATCACCCCCTGATTCTTTCATCATCTGGGGCGATTCCTTGCATTTCTATAATTAGATATGTTTGCAAAAATTAAACATTCATTTCCAGAATCTTTCTTCTGCAACAAACTGCAACATATTCCATGAATCAGCACCATATTTGGCCACAATCCATTGGAAACTCAAACCACAGCATCAAAGTTTGTGGAACTTTGATTTCAGGGACCAGAAAAACACACCGTCAATTTGCAATTTATCATAAACTCTGTGTGCCTATCTAATTTCTACAAGTAGCTGATACTTGCTAAACATAAGCTCTTTGAAGTCCCATAGTCTAATAGTGACATTTACAATGTTTAGGTGCCTAAAAGAGGGGTATGAGTAATTACCCTGGGTTGTTGACCGTGGAGTCACTTGGGTCGATGATACCAGCATATTTGTTTTAAACATGGTGGCCAGCATTGACACTTAGTTGAAATAGTGCTCAGGATTGGCACTGGCATGGTAAAAATGGTCCACAGCATTGGGAACAATTTGTTGCAAAATGTGCCCAGCAATGACACTGGTCAGCATTGGTTTACCCTTGAATGAAATAGACTTCCACATGAACATGCGGGTTGGTGGATTTCTCTCCAGTTGCTGATTTGGGTTGTTCTGTAAAATGCAATTTTTTACAACAACCTTGCCTTTTATTGATATGTCGAGACAAAAATTAGGCATTCATTTGATGCTCTCCAAAACGTTCTACTTCAGAACTAATTTCTTGACTATCAAAATGCTACCTAGTTAGAGCCAGAAGTCCTGTTATTGTCTTTTCACACTTGTTAACACTGTAAACTTAGATTTTCAAGAAAAATTATGCCTCTTTATAGAAAATACATATCAAGATGAGATTAAGGACTTGCAATCATTGCAACCCCTCTCCACTAATGCTGACCTTTTGAGGGAAGAGAAGATACATACTTGGATAGAAGATCATTGCAAGTTGAAGGATCAGCTCAATAAGTTCTAGTTTGTTTTCAAAGTTGGTGCTACGGTCATTTGCTGACAGTGTTTCCTTCACGTTCTTCTGATGTCTGTGGTAGGTCCTTTAGTCCAGATTGCACATTTGGGCATAGGGTTGAGAATATTACATGCATTTTCATCACCAAAACCAGCCAGGCACCTCACAAACTGAGATCTGCATATCTGGACCTTGGTGTGCACTTGCAGAGCATGTTTATGTAGTTGCTTGCGCTACTTTAGCAAGATATAGGCAAATATATACACAGCTGAAAGCTAGAGGTGCATCTGCCCTGCAGTGGACTGTAGGATTACATGCAAGATATTAGGGATGACCGCACATACATGCAAACGTCTTTCACAAACCAAGCATCCTACAAAATATAATGTAACGTCACATGATGGCATTCTTTTGTTTGATAGAGAAACAAATTATTATTGACAATCATTATCTTATTGAAAATTGCCATCACTAATAACAACGTTATCATGTCTCCCAACCATATGACAACAATAGCTAATGCGTAATTTTGCACTCTCACTCTGCTGGCTGTTACATGAATGTTGCAAAAAACTCTTTTACAAAATGCGTGTGATGTCTGAATTTGATTTTGTACACTGCCAATATCCAAAAATGTAAAATTGGTGCTCAAACTATGCTTGGAGTATTTACCACTGCATAATAGTCAGTGTAGCATTCAAACTTAAGACTAATGCACTATAGTTTTTTATACATTCCTCTGACAACTGTTGATCTGAACCAACCAGTCAAAACAATCACTAGTTCTTTAATGAGGTTGTCAAACAGTGGTAAGGAATTTCAGTGTCAATTCGAATTTGCATACTTTGATGGGAAGCACATGCATTAAATTGTAGCAGAATAAATAGTTTAATGATTTGTTTTTGTGCAATACTCTGTCCCTTCTTGCAACATTTTGGAAAGGTGTCTTAGCGTGCGCTGCATCTCAAGATTCACAGAAGCCATCAAATATTTTTCAATTGGATGTTTGGCTGTGCTGCCTGTCGAATTGTGCACACTGATATGAGTGGAATGACTTGCCTGCTGGGATAGTGCAGCTGACATCATTTTCATCTAAGGAAGCCCTTGTTGATCTGATGAATGTATTTACAGATTTTGACTAGCCTGATGTAGCTAAGTGGTAATGTGTGTTACTATGTGTTTATTTTATTTGTATTCAACTGAATTGCTGTAGGGTCAGCTGCCTGAATCAAATTTCTGGATTTGTCAGTTCCATCACTTTACAGTGCTTGTATATTTCTAGCAAGTTGTGGCATTTGTTTCTCCTGCCCAGCTCTGCACTCTGGCTTTGCTGGTGTGATGGGCAGTTTTGATGCCACCAAGGTGAGATATGCTAGTATTCCTTGTTAATCATAGGAGCTGGGTTAACTTCTTTTACTGGAAGCCATTTATTCAAATAAATCCCAGAATAATTACACCTCAAATAAGATTAGATGTAGCTATGAATAATAGCTATGATATTTATACATTGCTGTTGTAACATTTGTGTAACTGCTGCAACATGAAAACAAAGACATGCTATGTAAGACATCATATTAGCTGTAGAATTGTTAGCTTTGATGAAGACATTATAAAAAAGTTCACACCTAGCTACATGTCAAATGGTAGCTCACACCTAGGCCTAGACTCCTCACCCTGCTGTATAAACATTTAGTCATTATGATATCAGCTATGGCATTTGAGAAATAAGACCCGGTATCATTTATCTGTGTAGAGAAACACATACAATGTCTTCCCAAAGAAGAAAAACAAAAATATGCAAGAAAATATGTGCAGAGAGTCCCTCAATTTTTTTTTTATACTTGGGGCAACTCCTTGCAGTTGTATATTTGTATGTTTACATAGATATTCTTTTCATTTTATTCAAAAACTTTCCTTGCCCAACAACAATAAGATTTTTGTATTATCACCACCCTTTCAACAGCTATCAATTGAAAGCTTGGGCCACAAGTTTGGAAACGCTGGCCGCCAAGGTAGTGCTGGAGTGTGCCGTAGTAGTTTGTATGCCGATTTTTCTACCTGTTGTGTGATGTTTGTGTAACGAGCCCTCTGTATTCATTGTCCTGTTGGGTAACTGCCCATTGTAAATTCACAAGGTTTACCACCCAGCATGGCAAGTCAAGCAGAAGACAGGAATGGTCAAATTATTTGCACGATTATATTGGCGCCCTGAACTGTCAAATCATCCATGAACTCTGAACTTTCATCCCGGAACTGTCAGGTTAGGCAACACGCTTTTAGAATTAGAGTAGCAAACAAAAAGTTGTGTGGAAGGAAGCTTGAGTCTACGGTAGGTTACCAACGAGGATGTCTTCAACAGAGGCCAAGCTAGGTGGAGAAGTAGCGTTGACTGGATTGACTCCCCGCGGTCGGAAACATGGGATGACTGCCCCCACCCTCCTTTTGGGCACCAAGATGTCGGAAATGTCACCGTTTGACTACGAGGCTTGAAAGAGCAGGTCATTGTTAGTAAGTATCCGCTACTTATAGAAATTCGATATGTGCACAGAATTCATGAAAAATTGCCAAAGTGAAGGTGCGTTCTTTAGGTCCCTCATTATTTTGGATCATAAAAATCAATGTTCCTCAAACTTTAATGGTGTGTCTAGAGTTCCCATTGAATTAGGACCAAATTTGGTGGTGATACTCGGAATACGATGTAGTTCGTTGGGTAGGAAGGATTTTAGAAAGAAATGTAAACTCTTGTAGATATATACAGGAACTATATTTTTCATCACATTTTCATATCAAGATAACAATAACTTACCTAGCATGACTTGTATTCATGGTAATGCAATAAGTTTGCTATGGAAATGACTAAATACATTTTTTACATGTGTTATTGTATTATTAAAAAGATTGTTTTTTTGTAATATTTGCTCATTTACCAATACTTAAGGGTCATAATTAGTTAAGGATGTGGAGAAATGACTTCCAGTTAAGTAAGATTGCAATTATTGAAGAAAAACTTAGTTTCCCGTGACAAAATCAGGAAAAAAATAACCTTCAACATTCAGGTATGACGCAGCAAAAGACGAGCATCAAAAACACCTGTCACAGACGTAATATTTTACTTAACATTCCATTTTTAGCAACTGACATATACTAATATAGGCATGTTCTTTTGATTGGTACTCTCAAACTTTTCATTTGCGTTTCAATTATTGATATATGGGGGGTGCGGGATGTCACCCAGTTTGGTGCGGGAAGTCACCCAGTTCGGTGCGGGAAGTCACCCCCAATTGGGGGCCATAGCTTGCCGCACGGTTTTTCGTAAATAACTTTTTTTTTGGTTGATGATACAATGTTGAAACTTACGGTGCTTCATGATCATTACAGTAGCTATACACACCGTAAATACAAAGTTGCTTGGACGCGTTCTAATTGAGTTATTTCAAAGTATGCGCAAAATGCGGGGAGTCACCCCGGTCAACGCTATGTGGTATCTTTCTACCTGTTCTATGTTGTTTGTTTAGCATGCCCTCTGTATTCATTGTCTTGTTGGGTAACTGCGCATTGTAGATTCACAAGGTCTACCAATCAGCATGAAGTGAGGCAGGAGTGATGGGAATGGCTTCTCACCATTGCTCAATAACACCAATTTTCAGTGCGCACTCACTGTGAGCTCCTACAGTGAGGTTGTCTGTATGACACTTTTTTTGGGAAAGTGGTTTTAGGTTTTTATCAAAGTTTGAGGTGTTACACTTTGACTCTCAGTGCTCACCATGGGTAGGAAAAAGATTAAAAATGAAGTAAAAGCATGTGCAATGGCTCTGTTAGAGAAGGGGGAGTGTGTGATTGCTGTAGACTGAGATCTGGGGGTCTCAGGAGAGGGAATTAATCAACTGAAACGTTTGACAGCGCCATTGCCTCCTGGCAGTGTATTGTACTAGAAGTCAGGTTCTGGCACTCCTGAAAAGACTACACCAAGGACTAATAATCTTCTGAAGCGTAAAGTGATTCGTCATTGCCTTCAGAAGGACTTGGGTCCACCAAGTTGGCATGCTGCACAGAAGCCCATGCTCACAGAACCCATGAAGAAGAAAAGGCTTGCATTTTGTAAGAAATATGAAGATTGGACACCTGACAACTGGATGCAAGTTATATTTAGTGATGAGAGCACTTACAGGCTGATCAGGGGAGGCTCAAAGCTTGTTCCTTGTCTGAGTACCTCTTCACGTTATGACCACAATTAGCTACACTGTTAAGACCATGAAGCCCTCTGACAGTGTGCTGGTGTGGGTGCATTAGATAGTTTTTTTGTAATATTTGCTCCTCTACTGATACTTTAGGGGTCCTAATTAGTTTAGGATGTAGAGAAATGACTTCCAGTAAAGTTAGATTGCAATTATTGAAGAAAAACTTCGTTTGCCACAGCGAAATCTGGAAAAAAAATCCTTCAACAGTTGGGTATGACGTCAGCAAAAGACAAGCATCAAAAACACCTGTCAGACATAATATTTTACTTCACATTTCATTTCAACAAAATAATATATACTAATATAGGCATGCTCTTTCAATTGGTACTCTCTAACTTTTGATACGAGTTTCAATTATTGATAAATGAGGGGAGGGTGGGAAGTCACCCGGTTTGGTGCGGGAAATCACCCCCTCTTGAGGGCAACAGCTCACCTTTGTGTCTCACCTTTGCAGCCCCCCACAGCCCCGCCAACAGGGCACGCAGGCATGGGAGGCAGTACACCTCAGCGCGCCAGCAATCAAAATGAACAGCACTGTACAAGTACTGCAGCAGGACGCTGGTCGGAATGCGCTCAATAGGTCCAGAGAAAACAAAACAATGAAGACAGTCAACAACTGCACACAACCGTCAACAACACAAACAAAGCAACAACATCACATCAAATTTAGTCAAGCAAAACTCATACAACACTGCCCCCAATTCCTCCGCCAGGGCCCTCTTAAAGCCGCAAAGCAAATCA
>SDVV010035574.1:0-11042 GCA_016164225.1 Gammarus roeselii
AAAGATTCTAGAAAAAACATAGTTTGCCAACATTATTATTGCTCTCTCTTAGTTCAACGCTAGGAATAATGGCATCCATAAGGAAATCGTCATGTAGATGTAGTGTTTTTTGGAGAGCGAAAAGTTGCTGTCATATCAGGCCTAATTACATACATGTGTTAATTGACGGTCTGCTCTTTGATCCATCGCTATATGTTACCCATATCCATATTTCCTCCATCCTCTTGGTTATCTCTACCATATCTTTATTATGGCCATTAACACACATCCCCTGCCGTGCAACAATCATGAATTGAGTGCATGCCCAGTGAACAAATCCCCGCGCGATGGCTGCAGGACCAAGCTGGAGGACGCACTTCCCCAAATTGGATTTGGAAAAATAGATCGACTGATAATCAACAGAGATTGGGTATCATGGGTTTAGTTGCTGCGTCAGTTGAGGCACACGGTATAATGCAATGAGTAGATGATGAAAGAAATGCGAGTTGGGAAAGGATCCTTTTCTAATTCCAGTTATATTTTCCGTGATTTTTCATGGACTATTTACCAATACATGAATAACATACAATATGCATTTGTTTTGACTTTTACAGTTGTATTATATGTCACTTTTCTTGGATTATTTTTTTATACATGAATAAATGAAATGTCAAATCACATGCAAATTTTCAGTATTCAAGTAAAGTCACTTTGAATACAAATTAAAACCTCCTCGAAATCACATCGATCCATTATTTGCAAAGAATATTGTGATTCAACAATATTAGAGATTTTGATCAATGATAAATAATACGCTTCAAGGATCAGAACTCCCGTGTTTCTGTCGACTTATAATCCGTAACTATAAAAAAATGGCTTCCCAATTGGTCAACGATTAACTCCAATGAGCAAAATGCATACACATTTTTCGACGGGTCGGCAAGGGACCGTTCATTAGTGTCACGGACACTTGCGGCCCCTCCCCCTCTCTGATCAGTACGAACAACAAAACACGTTTTGCCATTGCTAACATTCTCTTGCCCACACGCTTCACCTTCTTCGGCTTCACTATAAGCCTTCTTTCGATACCAGCTCTTTCATCATTTACCAGATCGTTGGAGAGTATTATTTTTTTTTGGGGTCACCGGCATTTATATCTCTTTGCTCTACTTCTTGCAACCCTTTCTCTATGACCGCCCACAGGCCACGTACCACTCACCTCATCTCTAACTGCTTCTTAATAATCTGTCGCATTTCGTAAGCTCTGCCGTTTCCTTTTCGTACTTTTCTTTCAAGTCCAGTTGGGATTTTTTTCTCTTCTTGTCACATTCAATTCCCTCATTTTCATTACCTCTCTTCTCCCTCCCCCTCTCCTGTTCTTCTTCAAATCTTTACTGTAAAATGTTGTATCACGTGTAGATGCTAAGCCATGCTTGCACCCTCCTCATCACTCTACTAGAAATCACAACATAGTCCATAAGCTCTTAAATCTATCCAGGGTCGCATAATTTCATGAACGGTCGCTTTTTTCAGACCGCCCATTCGAAAACACATGAAACTCCTTCTTGGGTTCTTACAACTTCTACGGCCAACTTCCATCTACTTCCGATTTCTACTCCCAATGTTTACACTAAAAGATAGTGTAAACAGTGTATTGTCATGATTACTTAAACGACAGAAGACCTTGTCAGGGCCAGGGTTTTCGATGGCCCAAGCAGCTCACAGAAACTTATGCAAAGGAAATTGATCGGAAGTAAACTCAGGTCGAAATTTCAATAGTTAGTGATTATTTAGGTACGGACAACTTATCTTCAAATTTTGTAAAGAACTTCTTCATAGCTTTTGGCTGTAGCACTTCGTTATAGGTAAAGTAAGGGTGTAGAAAATATCTGGTAGATTGGGATACAAGTCTCCATACGAATGTTGACTTATCGAGGCTTGCTTCAGGATGAACGCAAGAAGAGTCCCTTGCGCAGATACAACAGTCATTAACAATTCCCTCCTGCAGAACGGTCCACAACAGTCAAATAACAGGCGGATGACGGGTGAAGTTGCTTGTAGAGAGGCTGTCCGGTAACAAAACTTCCGCTTTCAGATGCGTAGGTATGATCGAGAGTAACAGCACGGGACAACCGGCTCCTGGTTCACAATTAAGACCGCAGTAGCATGTGAAGTTTTGAACATAGGGCTGGCTGCTGACGGAAGTCCACGAAGCGCCGCGACAGCGGGCTCTGTGAAACATACGTTCTGCCAGAAGAACAGAATACATATTGCTGAGAAACGAATTTTCTCAGCAATAACAGCAGGGGAGGCAACAAATAAGCCGCTCTACTTGCGTACGAAATTTATAGAAAGTTACAAACGAATAGACCTGTGAGTAGTCAAGGAGGTTAAGCAGTATGGAAGTAATTCGGTCTGGCAAGAGTTTAATTTGCTACACTCGCCATTGCAAGTACACCCCTGAATATTACCATTAGCAAGCAGAACGAGAGGAGCACTGGTTGTTGTTGATCAGTCTCGACGCTGGATGAAGAGATTTGCAAACCAAAAATACGCAGGACTACGGGACAAATGAAACTCGCATGCGCACGTTTCAAAAGGCAATCTCCTGTAGTCTTGGATAGTATTTCCCTTACAGACCTAACATATTTTGTTAAATTTTATATGAATCAATATTTCAATGTGACGTTTTTTCTCGTCATGACATGTTAGACATTTGCGAATAGAATGTCCTACAATAATATCCATTGATTGTTGGGAAGTAATTGGGAATGTATGTACTATCCCTACTTATATGATAATATTAGGTGAATAAAGTAGCAAATGCTGCCTTCAGAACAGCGTACGCTGACAAAGATCTGGTTCATATTACCTGCGTTTTTGTGAAATTTCTGTTATTTTTCAGCATGTCATTATACATAAATAAATTGCAAATCCTTCAACTCTTTAACTCCTTAAATCCTTATTAATTACTTTACCTTCTTGGCGCTATAGTGGCAAGAAGTGTATTCGTCTCTCTGTCTGTCACACGCTGATCGTGAGGGACGCATAGTTGACTTTATATGTTGTGATTAATGTAGGCACGTAAAATTTGTTCAAATAACATTTATACGCGCTTTAATGATGAGTTACATCCTAATGTACAATATGGTTTTATTTTTATTTCTTTTGGGTGGTAGGAACATTTCCATGAGAACGCCTGAGACCATCGATGATCCAGGCCGTGGAATACGCATGCTCGGATACTGAGAGTGGGATAGGGCTGCTTGCATGATCAAAATCAACCGAAAACACAGTTATGCGGCTAGTATTTCAACACAAATTCATTTGATTTCACACAACCATAACATGCAGAATTTCATCTGCATAGAGCAATTGGGCCAGCAGCTCACCGGCAGGTCAAAGATGAGTGGCCAGTTCCGATTTGCCAAAATGACTTAGTAATTTTCTAGCTGTTTGACATACCGGTTGCACATTTCATCATGGGTCATCTATTCAGGATATATATCTTAACATGCCAGTAATTGTAGCGGAGCCTGCGTCATAGAGACTGTGCAACATCTCTAAAGGACTACGATGAAGTTCACAGTGATCTCTAGGACCACGCGAATAATCGAAACAGTAGATTCAGCATGGCAATCGGAACCTGTGCCCACAGATTTGAAACAAACATACAAGTTCACTCCAACAAGACCTTCTTCGTACCTTCTTCACCACCAGCCCAACGTTGTTGTTCCCCGGCTCTGGTCCCTGCCTCTGCACGCAAGGCCGCCATCAAGGGGCGCGACTTGGCTGCCACTTGCCATATTTTAATGTTCTAGTTGCAGGGCTCTGTGTTATCTTTGCCTTTACGACAAGTAAGTGACAAACAAAGGCCTTCGTGCTTGGAAGAGAATTTTGTTTATCCTCTGTATGTGTTATTATTAAGTATCAGATGAGTTTAAATGAAAAATACCTCCATTGAATGCCGGTACATGATGCATGAGTATTAAGAGAATTCGTTTTCAATATCGCAAAAGTTATCAACGGCAAATAGTGGGTTTCTTCCGTTTCAAAACTTTGTTCCCATTCTTCAACTGAGGGTTTGACTGAAAGAGTTTCTGTGCGCTTTTTGCCACATACCATTCATAAGAGATCTCATACGGGAGTTGATGATACGGAACCAATCGTAATGGGAACCAACGATGATAAATTGTTCATGATGGGTGGAAGCCAGTTTAGCGAGGGAGTCTGCGAGTGCATATCCTCTTATTCCCGTAACACTCGGGATCCAGCAAAATTCGATCACTTGACTTTATCGGACTTTGTAAAAAGATCGTGTGATTTTTACGTAGAACGGGTTGTGTACAATGAAGAGTTTTATGCTGAACGAGAGCACCACATCTGCTGCGAGCGCAGAGAGAGGATCGTTTTGGAGCAGTGTAGCTGAACGTGAGGACATTCCGCACACGGCGTCACTTCGGCGATAGTTGTACCTTTGGCGGAACTCTGTTTATTGTTTCTCGATTAGCCACGATCATTTTAGCCGGTATCTAATGGCTGGGGTTGTTGTAAGTCTAAGTTGAGTGAAGGTGGGTTGATCATCCAAGTAGGCGTGCAGATTTGGAGAACTCGGTAAGAGATTGAAGGCTTCATAGCCATACCAGTAATGTCTGGTGAGGTCAGTAGATTGTCCATCCGAATGAAAACTTATTTTTCCTTCGTGAAAATAAATTTTTCTTCCTGTGTGGAAATTATTTGCGGATATTATTATTTGCGGATAACATTTTATACGTAAATAATTTTTCTCACAAACATTGATGTGGCTTAGAGCTGGGTTGTTGATTAGGCTCCTATTATTGAATTAGTATTATAACAAAAGATTATCTACTCGAAGAGAAAGTATGGGTATATTAGATAGTACATTCAAGGAATCGATGCGAGTGGAGTGATAAGTGCACATTGCGATGTGCAAAGCGTTGTTTGCGATGGTCGGAAGAGATTTGTGACTCGTTGTGTCTGCTAAATTGTTAACCACAACTACGTAATCCAGACGCAAAAGTTATAATCTTCTGTTCAACTTCATTGTAGTTTTCTAGTTATCGCCGATTGAAAGGATGTTACTGAAAAGATAATTACTGTGCAGCCAGAGAGCTGGTTTTAGGGGAAAACAGGCACTAGAGTAAAATGCATGTTTTTTGTATGCGATGGCAAATTCGAATCCGTAACAGGAAGCTCTGCTCTAACTTGGTCAAAACAATCCTGGAGTTCACGTTGAGATAGCAGGGGTGTCAGTTGCCTATTGTAAGTCTCATTTACGTATAGTGTAGAGGGCAATCTCCGGTCAAGGGGATGTGGATGTCTGCTAGATCTCCCATAATGTCATATGTTGAGGTAATGTCATGTACTTTTTTCGACCCAATCCTGTCGAAATGTCAAATTATAGTTGATTGAGAATCTAGTCTGTCGGGGAGCACTTGCGTTCTGCACACAAAATGTTCAGGACTGCATACATTTGGAGGCAGTCGACGATGCGTAAGTTCATCATTATTTCCATCGTACAGAGTACTGTGGTAAAGGGAGCGTCGGGGGTGGCTAGTGATTTTTCGGATTTGGGTGTAAGGATGATGACCGATTCTCCTCTGAAGTCATGGAAAAATGAACTTCAGTAAATTCTGATAAAAGTTTCAAGGCGGAAATTGAAAGTAATAACCAGCTTTCCATCCTCGACACATTGGTCAGAAGGCCTAATAATACCATAAAATTTAAAGTCTTCAGAAAACCTACATATTCAAATCTTTACATTCATGCTTTTTCTAGTCACCTGGACAGTGTGAAGATGCGAGCTATAAGCAGTATTTCTTCTGCGAGCGGGAATTTTTAGACGAGGAAATTAGTTTCATCACACTGGTTTTCAAGCAACTTGGTTATGATGAGTGTTTCATTGAGAGGGTTCACAGCAAACCCCGAAGAGTGTTTTATTCAGCCAGGGAGAGAGGAGTTAAAGATTATGATAAGGTGGTTGTTATACCATTAGTTTGCGGTGAAAGTTCTTATAAAACTTTGTTCCACGAGAGAACAAGAGTAGATTTTTTTAATAATTCCACAACTCGTAATTTCTTACGTAATCCCATTACAAAACCAGCCTCCTCAGATGGTGTTATTTATACCATTCCTTGTGATGATTCTAACAAAAAATACATTGGTGAAAGTGATGATGTCATGAGAAGGATGGTTCAACACCAATACGCCATCAAAACTCGTAATCAGGAGAACCTTTTGGTAAAGAACACTGTAGAGAATAAACATCGTGTTCAACTTAAGGAGGCCCTTATTCTTGATAGAGTCAATGGTGTCCCTCTCTGAAAGTTAATAGAATCTGCTTATATTAAACATCTGCCAAATATGAAAGTGTGCAAATCCAGCATTTATACCGATAACACCACTTGTAAAATTTTATTTAGTCACAACCCTTTCTTGCACAAAATAATTAGTAATTTGGACAGTGTCTAAGATACCCTCCTGCACCATTAGATTGTGTCGGTTTTACAATGTCGTCGTCTAATATTTGGTGGATAATTTTAATGTTTCTGTCAACATTTTTTTAGCGTTGGTCAGATTAGTGGTCATGTTCAATCTATTTAATATTTTTGATTCACATATCCAATCTGATTAAGTCTAGCTTTATCTAATGCCGTCTTATTGTTGCGGCTGTAATATCCAAGTTGCATCTTCGATGTCCCGAGTTCGATTCCTCAGGATGACGTTGGTGTTCAGTAGTCTCCGCGACTGGCAATGCTTGACAGCATTCAAATATCAAGTATATATTGTTTCAAAAATAGTCCAACAGTAGGAACTTGGTTTAAACTTGGCTTTCTTACTTTTCATAATTCCACATTGTGCTCGTACCATGTTATGTCAAAAAATTCAATAGTAGTTATAGAAGCACCGAGACGCAAATTAGTAAAGGCTTATTGATAGGGATTAATAGAGTTAGATTTACGGGGCGGAGGTGGGCGGAACCGGTTTTTGGCTCGGCGGGCGGAGTCACTTATGAGGAGGGCAGGGTCGGCAGCGGTTTTTGACGCGGCGGGCAAAGGGAGAGGGCAAAGGGAGAGGTTTTGACGCGACGGGCAAAGGGAGAGCCCCCACCCCTCTCCCTAGCTTTCGAATGTATTTGGGATATTTTTTATCGTTTTGTACTTTTATGTTTGTCTTCTGTTTATTAGTGTTTTATTGTATTTATATGCAATCCAGCGAAGCGGACGGACGGGTGGCTCGCGTGATGGTGGATGGGGCTTCCGGCCTTTTGCTTCTGAATGTATTTTGGGATTCTTTCGTGGTTTGGAGGCTTACATTTTACTGTTTAATAATGTTTTATTGTATTTATATATGCCATTTTCCTTTAGATCGCTGTAATGGGGTACGCTTGGGTCCATACTGTTATTCATTATTTATTTTTTCCGTTGCTGATAGGATCATAATTTTTGGAGGGGTGGGCGTAGGGGGCTTCTGGACATTTTTGGCAGGTGTGGCTGTTATTATCTGTTCTTCATCTTGTTATCAGTATTTTTCCACGGCTGATTTGCCATTATTTCTATGTTTTGAGTGTATGTATGATTATATATTTCGTCTGGTTTATTGATTCTATTTATTTTCTGTGCATGTTATGTTTGTATACCTATCTAATTAGGGTATAATTGACTCATTCGGTGACTGCTTGGTGGGTGCCTAGTGCTTGGTTTGAATATTTTATTTCAGTTTATCTCTGGATTGTGTGTGTTGTTTTTAGGAATAGTATGGTAGGTATGTCTCAAAAACTCGCTTTGCAGCCTTAGTGGGCGATCGGCCGTGCTTGGCATGATGCTGAATTTAGGCGACGTTTTGTCTATTTTCTATCTGTTTATATTATATATAGGATTAACATGGTATAATAGTTTGGCAGTTAGCGGGGTGACGTTTGTATTTTGGGTTGATGTAGCAGCTTTGCTACGAGATTTTTTCTACCCCCCATAACGCACTAAACATGTTTAAACTTGATATCTCGGTGACACTGTATCCGCATGTTCCAAATGGACCGTTATCAAGCGGCTGTAGCATCTTCGGGTAGTCTTATCTCGATTGATTTTTTGTATAGTGACTATCGGTCGCATGTCCCTCTCAGCGAGAGTAGCTAGAGCTTACTTAAGAGATATGGATGTTTTGTAGGTTATTATATTGTGTTATGTACACATAGTAAAGATTGGTTGATAAATGTTGAATCGTCTTGTTTTCGGAATTTTAGACCGGCTATTTCATAAAGTTACAAGAGCTTTAGAATATATTAGGCTTGCATCTCACATGTAGCACATTATTTAAGGCAGAATTGGTCGGTTATTGCATCAATTTTATATATCTGACATTCTGTTATGATTAAGCCGTGGTGACTTCATCTAAAGAAGATTCGATTTTCCCCTGTTTTGGTCTCACTTGGAGATAAATTTCAATTAGATATGTATATACTAAAGCGTATTCGCGTACAAGTATTCCACATCATTTACTGTAGGTTTCAGTAATATATGTTGCTCGCATGTCTTGGCAACTTATTCACGTAAGCTGTTTGGTATGTTACACGCTAGTTGTTTTTCTCGTACATCAAAGTTTTAATGTATGGTAGCGAACTGATCGTCTTATTTTATTATAACTCGAGCGTTTTAGTAGATTTAATTCAGTTTTGTATGTTCTCTGTAGAGTTTCCATCTTTGATGCAAGGTATTGGATATTTTGTACAATTATAGGAATATTAGGATATATTACGTTTGTATCTGCTATGTAGAACATTATTTCAGGCGTAATTTAGTTAGATCTTATAGTGTTTTTGTGTTATTTTTGCATCATGGTACAATGATTGATGTGGATATTATTGCTATGGAAGATTTTATTCGTAACAACCTTAGTCATGTTGTTTGTTTATTGACTATTTAGAGGAGGAACATACTTCAATGCATCGGAGGAGTTAGAGGAGTCACTAGGCAGAAGCTCGATCTATCGTTGCGCTTATATTTATTTGCATACGTTGACCGATTTACTGTGATGGTCACCCATAGGCATTGTGGAGAATTAGATTTTATTGCCATCGTTAGTTTTGTATGATTTTTTGATTCAACGGTAATCATAGGGATAAGAGGTATAAATCCGCACTGTATCTTTGTGGAATTTCGTCATAAAACCCTGGCAAGTGTATAGTTTAACGTTTTAAAAGACGATTTACTGGATGGACTGGTCCTGGTTGCAGAGACGGTTTTTGCATTCTCTGGTGGTCATTTGGTGTTCGTCCAAGTTCAACGTGAATTTGTAAGTTCATGTGGATGTCGGCCCCAAGTTCCATGGGTTTGTAAGAGAGGTTATGCGACGAGCAGTTGGTCTTTGTAATGATTTACTTAGGTCGTCAGTGAACAGATGCCTAGATTGTATAGCCATACTCTTTGTGGTTCATTTCAGGTCCATCAATGACATCTGTACCTGTGTATGAATTCTTGGTTATATGCAGAATGTAACTTTGCTCGAAGCCGTTCAGAGATGATGTACTATGTCTGAGGTATTGTTTCACGACTGGCTGTTGCCTCAAAATTGGTTATATATCAGGGGTAGCTTGCTGAGATGTGTCATAAGAAAGCATTGTAGTCTTAGTCGTTATGACACAGTGGGCTTTGATTCGTTCTGCTGTAGACATAGTAGCTTAGCTGGTTTAAGACATTGTTATAGATTTGCACGGATAACGTAGTACTATTACTCATTATGCATGAACTCAGTGTTTGTTTTAAAATGTCAGATTTTTTTTTGCATGGCTGTTATGTTAGTATACGATCTTAGTCCTGTTTCAGGTCAACTTAGGAGTGGAAGTATAGGATTATTTTTATTTCTAATAATTAGAAGACTGGCATGGTATATGGGCATCACGTATTGATTTACCATAACCTTCTATATTGGTGTAGGATTTATCATCTGGGTGTGGTAGGATACACCGTATTTCATACTCGATCAATGTTGCTTAGACCATAAAAGAAATAAAATACTTAGCCCTCTTATTACTGTTATACGATTTTTGAACGGTTGTCATAGGAATATAACTTTATTAGGTACACATTCCCCTATTTTGATGTAGTGTTGGGTATAATTTTGCTTGATTGTATGTAGAGGACCAAAATATTGCTGTTTTCACCTCCTGATGTTGGATTTGTGGTAGTGTTCTGAGTTGTCTTGGAGAACTAGTCTACCGGATTTGTATATAGTGATTGTGGTAAAATACTCCATTAGGTTATTGTATATCTCAATTATATATTTCGGTCGCATGCCTTTACTCTATGCTTATTCACACATGTCATACTTATATAAATATATGTTAACCGTTTGTAGTTTGTTCAGTTCAATAGTTGCTTGATTCAGGTGTTGTTATGAGATTTCGTAGAAATTCAGAATATCTGGCTCATTCGAGCATTCACTATAATCGCTCCAGCGTTATTTACGTTAGATTTATAATGAAAGGGACGCAGTCAACTAAACCTAGAATATAAATACCGCACAAGCTACATAATTATTCGTAATTCATATATCTATGTACGACATCATTGACAAGAAAATCAATGTATACAAAATAGTTACCATACACTACCAGATACGTTAATACCAAGTCAACCTTACCCTAGCAACCAAACCAATAATTATGTATTTTTATTCAAGTTTGATGGTTATGTATGGTATTTGGTCATTATTTTATGCAATATACATATCAAATCACTCCACATTGGTATATTTTACGTAGCTTTTTGTGTATCACACTCCATGTACACACATGCACACATTTTGTACGCATGTACAGACTCGGTCAACAACTGTAGCACTATAAGTTTGTGGTGTAGAGGGCCGTAATCCTAACCCATCCTAACCTAACCCATCCGATCCTAACCTAGTATTATACATTTTTCCAGTTTTCATACTTATGTTAGGTTTATTTTCTTTGATTTAAGCTTTACTTATATCAAACTTCTCAACTTGGCTCTCAAGTTTTTACCATTTTTTAGCAGGTTATGTACCTATATATATTA
>SDVV010035575.1:0-11042 GCA_016164225.1 Gammarus roeselii
AGAAACAATCTACACTCATGCTCATTAGAAACACTCTACAACCATGCTGATTGAAAACACTCCACACGCATGCTCATTAGAAAGACTCTACACTCATGATCATTAGAAACACTCTGCACCCATGCTGATTAAAAACACTCCACACTCATGCTCATTAGAAACACTCTAAACTCGTGCTTATTAGAAGCCCTACACTCATGTTCATTAGAAACAACTTACACTCATGCTCATTAGAAACAACCTACACTAATGCTCATTAGAAACAATCTACACTTATTCCCATCAGAAACAACCTACAATCATGCTCATTAGAAACACTAAACACTCGTGCTCATTAGAAACACTCTACACTCATGCTCATTAAAAACACTCTATACTCATGCTCATTAGAAACACTCTACACTTATACTCATTAGAAACACTCTACACTCATACTCATTAGAAACACTCTGCACTCATGCTCATTAGACACACTCTACACTCATGCGTCTTTGAAACACTCTACACTCATGCTCATTAGAAACACTCTGCAGCTGATTAAAAATACTTTACACTCATGCTGATTAAAAACACTCTACACTCATACTCATTAGAAGCACTCTACACTCATGTTCATTGGAATTACTTCACTCATCCTCATTAGAAACACTCTTCACTCATGCTCATTAGGTTCCCTACACACATGCTCATTAGCAACACTCTACACTCATGCTCATTAGAAACACTCTACACTCATGCTCATTAGAAACACTAAACACTAATGCTCATTAGAAACAATCTACACTCATGCTCATTAGAAACACTCTACAACCATGCTGATTGAAAACACTCCACACGCATGCTCATTAGAAAGACTCTACACTCATGATCATTAGAAACACTCTGCACCCATGCTGATTAAAAACACTCCACACTCATGCTCATTAGAAACACTCTAAACTCGTGCTTATTAGAAGCCCTACACTCATGTTCATTAGAAACAACTTACACTCATGCTCATTAGAAACAACCTACACTAATGCTCATTAGAAACAATCTACACTTATTCCCATCAGAAACAACCTACAATCATGCTCATTAGAAACACTAAACACTCATGCTCATTAGAAACCCCCTAAACCCATGATGATTAAAAACACTCTACACTCATGCTCATTAGAAACCCTACACTCATACTCATTAGAAACAACCTACACTCATGCTCATTAGAAACACTCTACACTCATGCTCATTAAAAACACTCTATATCCAGGCTGATTAAAAACACTCTACACTAATGCTGGTTATAGGCTCCAAAGACGTATAACACATACCGGGGCTCACCACTCTATTTTCATCGGCAGTAGACCCCCGTCTTGAACAAATGAAAGTTATTCAGAATCATTGAGAATGTCAGTGTGCGTCTAAGGGTGACCGAGGCAAGGTCAACAAAATCAATGGACCATCATGTTACGTCGCCAGGGTATCTCCTGTGGACGATAGTAGGAACCCTGAACGTTCCATCACTAAAACGTTTGAAGAACACACCAACTACGGGCTACGATTGTTTATAAAAAAATCATTGTTTGTTCGGCAAAGCGTGACAATTAATTTAAATCCACTCTATAATACGCATCCCTGCTGAGGGCTGACGAGGGGAAGGGTGGGGAATTGTGAGGGCTCAAGAAAGAGCGGCCGCTCTTCACGCTACCCTCAGGCCACGTGACTCCTCCTTCTGGTCGAGGGAGGCCCTCAAACAACTACCAGCAGAGCAGCACCACTTACTCTGAGGATGTAATGATCTAACCGTCTTTTCAACAGCACGTGTGACCTGACCCATATGATTCGTCAATAGCGCTTTTGGCGAACGGAATTAGGATACGAGAGAATAGAGGCAACAATCGACAGCATGTTTACAGGTCTTCTTATGCTGGTAAGAATTGGAATAGACACTTCAAGATTTTTCTTGAATGTTTATCACGAACACTCCTCATAACAACTAAGAGCATCGTCGGCGTAGGAGAGCAGGCTGAGTGGAACATGAAGGATGAAGGTATTTCAAATGATGTCGAACTGGCTGCTAAAACTTGACTTTTAATTCAGATGAGGATGCGCCGTTGGCATCGATATTGTTATCGAAATCGGTCATAACGTCTTTGCTTATTTAGTATCGGTGTCGGTGTGCAAAATCTGAAGAAAAAAATCATATACTCCGATTGTTTCTCATTTTCGGTGGGTAATCTTCGTCGTAAATGAACATTAAAAATATGAATATTAACATCAGAGAGTACACCTGGGAAATTGTTACAAAAAAATTGTGTTGCATAGTCCACTGTAAAAAATGTGTGCTATGTTTTTTAAACGAGTTCTTTTTGGAAGAGTAAGGACTTTGGTACAGGTGGAGCCAGAAGCCCTACACTCATGTCAAATAAAACAAACTCATGGGGCAATGCAGACTATGTGAAGATCGTGTGCAATCTTTCTGCCCCTATTGTTGCGTTACACCCCTGTTAACCCTACTGCTTTGCACCATCCTACAAAGAAATTATGATTTAATTTGAGAACATTTGTAGGACTATTTATTACAAAAGACTCCGGTCATTTGAAATAAAACAATTTTCTTACCTGACACTCGAGGAATTATTTTCTCATTATAATGTATGAGGTACATTCTAGAGTTGTCGCAAAGCTGGGTCACATAACTGAACAGGAGGATGCACTTGTTATACGAACATGTGTTCCTCATTTCAGGTCTTGAATTACGCTGACCAGCAAAACGATTACCACGCTTCAATAAAAGTAGGTTCTTTCAGTATAATCATAGCTAAACTGGGAAAATAGGAATACAGCAATTGTTGAGGCGTCAAAATCCTTTGTCGCAAATGACTGACCTCGAACGTCAAACCCCGAGGATCCAAAGTAGGGTCAGTGTTTTTTGTCTCCAAATATGAGATGCAACTTAAGACCAAATAAGACTACTTCCGTACGGTTTCACATTTTAATTTCTCTCATTAGTAATTGTTTTTGCTCGATGTGTTGATCTTCAATAAACTACAAACGTGTCTTCATATGAAGGAGGTGCTCACAATTTCTTCTTTGATAAATTATTCCCTTACAGCTGATTATTCGGCCATTTCTAAAGAGGTCACACTTGGGTAATCAGTACAGTCTTTACCTTCGTGCGTCTTCTCCTACCTGAACAGATTTGCTTTGCATGCCACTCAATTGTTCACCGAACTACCAGTCTGCAATATCTTCTTAATACTGGATCGTATTGAGTAAGAAAGTCGCAACTTGATAGCTATATTTGTATATCTTCGTCAATGTGTTTTTTCTTTTCACGTGTTATTCAGCACTATCTGGATGCTGGGAACAATCCAAATCAATATTGCTGGGGATTTTCTGATTCCCCCAACTCTTCAATGTTATACATATACTTTTCCAGAACGGAATCTGGAAGAAGAAAAAAGGTTACCTCGATTTGAAAATCTAAGAAGTGTACCGTGCCCAAAAAAACTTTCATTGTTTCTTAAATAATTTGTGGTATATTGGAGTATTTGTGTACAGCGGAAATCAATGTATTTCAAGTAGGTTTGGTAATGATAGCAATTTATCGGTAAATATTGGAAACAAACTGACGACTTGTTGGTCAAATAAAAACACCATAGAATATCGAACATATACAATCTTGTAAGTTATAATACATGTGACACAGTGGGTAGGGTTAATGAAGTATCTGACTATCTGAGTATCGGTACCTATTATCGACATCGGCATTCGCAGAAGTTTCACTATCTTTAACGATATTTTCCTCAATCTTGGTATTGGTACCTCTCAAATTTAAGATGCATGAACCTATAATAGTCGACAATAGCTAATGATAGCATCCTAACTGGCCACAAAGTTTCCTCCGTCGTTTATTTTTTTCGTGCAACATTAAGGCATAACAGATTACTTTAACGGCAGCCTAAACTTTTAATGTACTACAAATAAAAATAATTCGTCAGTTCACATTTCAAGGCGCTGCACTTGAAACAGAACTGCATGCCCTGTTTCACTTAGATGGTATTGTTAGATGGTATTGTTAGATGGTATTGTTAGATGGTATTGTTAGATGGTATTGTTAGATGGTATTGTTAGATGGTATTGTTAGATGGTATTGTTAGATGGTATTGTTAGATGGTATTGTTAGGTGGTATTGTTAGATTGTATTGTTAGATGGTATTGTTAGATGGTATTGTTAGATAGTATTGTTAGAAGGTATTGTTAGATGGTATTGTTAGATGGTATTGTTAGATGGTATTGTTAGATGGTATTGTTAGATGGTATTAGTAGATGGTATTGTTAGATGGTATTGTTAGATGGTATTGTTAGATGGTATTGTTAGATGGTATTATTAGATGGTATTGTTAGATAGTATTGTTAGATGGTATTGTTAGATGGTATTGTTAGATGGTATTGTTAGATGGTATAGTTAGATGGTATTGTTAGATGGCAGCGAACTGTCAGTATAGCTGAGAGTCTTGAAAATGACAGAATGGAAAGGTATGAATTGGGCTCATTTAGTTTATGTAAAATATCCAATCACGTTGTATTTTACAAAATTCGTAACTGTCAAACAGTGCCTGCTAAGAGACATTCACCCGAGCTTAATTCATACTCAAATTAAATAATGTATAAACAAACATACTTATATCAAATTGGCATTAATCAATCTCTCTTTAAATTGCAGTTGTCGCGGAACCAGCGTATACTGACAGCCGTAACCAAGCCCATGCTTGTCTTTAGTAGCTAAATACTGATCGTGACTGACAAATGCGATTATAACAACAACCAGGCATTCTGCTCACATAGTGCTGGATTATGTCTCTCGGTAATGAGACTCACTAGGATTTGGGTCGCAATAATGAGTGTCTTAATGCAATACGAGTCATCGCAATGTGAGTCATGTTAAAGATAGTGAAATAATGAGCTTTACATGATAATCATTGCTACGGAGCACAAATGTCTCACGGCAATGATAAATATCGCAATGAGTTACGTGGTGATCGAGGTCTTGGAAATGAAAATCATAGAAGTGAGAGACCCTGCAATGAGCGTCATAGCAATGCTAGTCGAAACAATCAACGTAACGTCAATGAGAGTCATATCACTGGATGTTATTCTAATGAAGGTAATTGCAATGATCTATTATTCATGGTCACTCGGGTCATATCTTGAGTGAAGAGCTCGCTCGGTCGACGTTTTCCTTACTCTTCATAATCTTCCACACCTTGAATCTGTCACCTCTGACTCGAAGCTTCCTTAGCGAATGATGGTTGAGTTCGCGTAGTCGTTTTTCGTACGATTTGATGCGCAGCGAAGGGATGAGTTTGATAGGCCCTACGTTGAAGTTTCTCAAATGTAATAATATTTTTCCAAGATATGACGACCAGAATTAGACGGAGTACTCAAGATAAGGTGTACTGCGTCTGCTCTTGTAGGAGATAGCGCTGGATATCATACCTAACATTTGGGGTTTACTAAGGCTGGTAGACTAGTGCATTAGTCAAAGCTACTGATGCGGACAGTTTCGGGGACTGCACATGGTAAGCCCTGCGAGCCCGTGTGATCTGTACAAGGCGGCATCCTGCTCCATCGCTGCTCCCAGAGATGCTTGCATAGTTTCCTCAATATCGCCGAGTTTGGCTGTCTATGACAGGTTTAGCTTGGTTCGCCATTTCCAGGGTTTGCTGTTACGACAAGGTCGAGCAGCAGACGAGGTGCTGGGGCTCGACAGGGCAAGCTCTGTTAGCCCACCATGTTCGGTTAGCCAGTGAGAGCCATAGCAGTGAGAGTCAAGGCAGTTAAAGTCATATCAGTGAGAGTCAAGGCAGTTAAAGTCATAACAGTGAGATTCAAGGCAGTTAAAGTCATATCAGTGAGAGTCATGACAGTGAGTCATAAAAGTGAGAGTCATGGCGGTGAAAGTAAAAGCAAAAAGAGTCATGGCAACGAGAATCATAGCAACTGGAGTCAAAGCTCAAAAAACGAGAGGCAGTTGTACAAGTTTTTGTAATGCTGCTCCCATTTCTGTCATTAGCCGAATAACGCTGTTTAGAGCAACAGTCTCTTAATAATAGTGAACAGTCAATCAACGAGGACAGGAAGTGGGATATTTTTTAGAATACTCTCTTTTCTCATTTAGCTAAGACATCCCCCTTCAACTCTAGCAACTTTCCCTTCCCAGCGGATGTCACCACTCAGCCGCTGGAGTGACAGTTCTGGGTTGACTTCAAAGATGGTTGTGTGGGGGGAGGGGGGGGGCAGTCTTTAAGGACTGCCCGGTACTGTTATTCACGCGTCGCCTCCACCACGTGAGTCTAGTGTCTGTCTTCACGTGAGCTGCAGTTCGGAAAAGGCCCAAACTGAACACTTGTGGGCCAAAATATGAAACGGCTCCTGGGCTATTAAATTCTGCTGCTTTTCAAGGCCTCAGATCTTTTTTTTTTGTATGAAATAAAAATGGCTTTTATTTATGCGGAGGCCTAACAACAAGCTCCTTCAAAGACTGCGCCGTGCATTATTTAAAAGTTTACTTGATCGTGATTGGGTTGAATAGTCGATTAAACTCAAATCAACAAGGTGGTCCTTGTCAATCTTGAAAAAATATGTAAAATTTTCCTATCCATAGCATTTTGTGCATTAGTTCTTCACATAGACTAATGGTTACTGTTGACTAATTAGTCCTTAGTCATCAGTAAGAACTATTATCAAACTTGCCCACGCGTCTACTTGCCGCCCATAGTGGAGTGCGAGTATTTGACTGGGACAAAATAGAACTACATCTATAACGGCTTTTCGATTTATTTTGCTTTCCCATCAAAGAAAGATTAGCACGACATAACAAGCTCATTACCATTCATTTCTTAGAGGAGTTTCATGAGTCTCATTTCGTGTTATCATCATAGCAAGGAAACTCCCATTCCCTTTCTAGACTTTTGAAAAGGCAACTCTGCTCATGATGTCGAGATATCGATGTGAGGACGGCATTGATATGAGAGCTGCCTACCATCTTCCGTTGTACGCTGTCGTGGGCCTCTGTCTCCGGGGTTTGGCGCCTCGTTTTGTAGGATCTCGGTAACCTTATATTACATCATTAGTGGAGGTTGTTAACCAAGCACAGCTAATGAACAGGGAATATCCAAATGGAATGATCAGAAGACGACAAGCTATAGTAACTGAGTGAATTTGATCTGGGGTTCGCAGAATGAGCAAACTCCTACTACCAGTGGCAACACTGCATAGGGATCATTCAGGTTCTCTATTGCTACAAGAAGAACAGTAGGAAAGCTCTTCTAATTCTACATTTTTTTGGTATTCTCAGCGCAGTTAACATGTGTTCTGATCACGCACACAATGTACCCATTTATGTGAAATTTCATCTGTGTTGAACTTATTTTTTGTTCCTGCTCTGGTAGGCTAGGCCAGGCTACCAGCTGGTAAAAGATGGCAAACACACGTGCTGAGTGCATTCAAACGATTGAGTTTTGGATGTGCTCTTAATTCAAATCATTGGCACTTCTGCTACTTAACAGCATAAAATGTTGCGCGGGAATAACTCAAGCATATAAATTTATAGCAGTTACCAGTTGTACCGTCTTTGGTACCAGCGATTTGTGTCTTTGTGTGCCAAAGATTGTGTGAGTAATTTAATATACAATCTCATGCGGGACATTTTCTACTCTCAGTTTTCATTAAATATCAGTTGAAACAGTGCATTTACATTATTAGGTAGAAGCGTTTTGACCTCACTAATTTTGTTTATTGTTATTTCAAACAATAGTCCAAAGTACCGTCAATCTGTCTTGACATATTGAACAATGGAGGATGGAGATGTTCTGCAACAATGTTCATTGACTGAAGGGATGTAGAGGTAAATTTACTCCCTAATCTTAGTTATAAGTTAATGTTAGGTATATCCAAGTAGCAAATTTTGTCTTCATAGGTGCTCATGCTGACGAATACTTGGTTCAGATCATCTGTGAATTCGATATTTCTGTTGTTGTTTACATGTCATTATATCGCAATATATTTCAAATTCCTGATTGATCTGATTGATTACGCCAGCGTCATGTACATTTGGCCGCCGGGCCACCTTACCTTTCTAGGTTGATTATCTTTCTAACCATTTATGAATTTTCACTTATCTCATAATAAATCAAAATTGAGTAACATATTTTATCATTTTCCATTATTCTGAATTAGACACATTCAATCTTTGATTATTGAATTAGAACCCTTCAATCTGCAAATGTTCGGTCATTTATTCGATGTCTCGTTTGCAGCATTCATTTAGGGATCCGCGACCCTTCTGCGATATTCCGGGCGAAATTTAGTTAATCGATCATAATTTCAGCGGTTGTGATTCCTCAATGTTGCTCATTCGTTGTTATTTTTCATGATTACATTATTTATTGATAATTTTTCACATTCAATTATGAATTTAAAATAATTTAAGTGGGATATCTCACCTCAACTTGTCACTGAGCAGCCTCCTTCCTAGCGATCCCGCAAAGCATCCCTTAGCCATAAGTCTGGGGCACGGCTGCATAGTGGTTGCCGTCAACATTGCCCCGTTGCCGTCAACCGTGGTCAGTCCACCCTTCTCAGTCCGTTGGGCTGACTACAAGATTACAAATGACAGCATACACATCCTTAATTCAAGGGCACGGCGGCTGCCAAGATAACGCCGTTAACATTACACAACCTACAATAATGAAGAACCCCAAGCAGTATTTTCTTCTTGGTCCGTTTCAGTGACTATTATCAAGATGGGCTTCACGATACGAACAAGATCACGGCCATGAACAAGAAATCAGCTTCTGGCCTCTATGGTCTAGCCTGTACCAGGTTGAGGTGGTGGAGCTGCTCTCACGGAGTGGCGAGTTGCGTGGCACAGAGTCATGTATTATCTACATTTGTTAACGTTTATGGTCTAATCTTGAAATCACATAAAACATTACCAAACTGAAGATGGGGTTTCAATCTATTCTTGCTGCGCTTCTAGGAGTTAGAATGACGGGAAATGATTTGAAACTTTGAACCCTGTTGCTGCCTAACAGGTTGTTTATTTCCTACGTAGAATAATTTACATGCCCTGCCATTAGATCATATAATACAATGAGTCAGGAGTCCGCACAAAGGCTTTCAGCTTCCAATGTTTGCTGGGATTGGAATATCGTTGAAGCAGGATTATTTTATTTCGGTAACGTGAACTGTCTCAAACTGCATCATTTCTCCCGGAACTAATAATAAAACGTAACGTATTCTTTTAACCGGGACTTTCGACAGTGACGTGGTACTCAACAAGTTTCTATCATGAAATTTCAGTAGCATTTCTTATAGGTTCTAATACCTCTTATGACATTTTGCCTCTTCCGAATCGATGACTATGTACACTGGAAACCGCACCCTTTTGATTTAGTACATTTCATTAACTGTACGACTACCATTGTAGCGGCCAATCGTCTTGCCATTGGCCCCACTATTCTCAGATCTCTGTAGTGTCATCCGTGTAAATAGGCCAATTATTGTAAACTAGCTCAGCAAATAAATAACTTCAACTTTAATGTTAGTGACTGTGGTGATAAAATACATTTCGTTCAATAGTTCAAGTAGCAAATAATTAGGCAGATATTATCCGATATTGACGATATTGCACAACATAGTCGGGCCCTCACAGACTACTGGTAGTGGCCAATTGTGGGAATGCGAAGTATAAATAAATGTAATATCGGTTACAAAGATAGAGACCTTATTTTCATTTCGCGTTCGATTTATGACATCCCTGCACTGAGATTGTATGTTTTATAATATGGATTTACACATTTGCATTTCCTGTCGACGTTTGACTGTAAACATGTAACCAGAAAAACTTTCCTAACTACATACAATTTGGTTTAAATGAAGTTTAAATAAAACGTGAAATTAAAAATAAGGTCTATCTGTGTAATCGATAGTAACTAAATGTGGATGGATGCAAGGAACAGCAATTTACAACACTATCAATTTATAGCAACTCGTGTTGTAAATCTTGTTGCAACACTTTCATCATTGCGAAGGTATCATTCCCAGATTTAATGTCCGCTTAGAGGCTTGCTGCAATACGTTCTACACATCTCACACCTAGAATCTTACAGATAGTTTTTAGGAAATCAAACATTTCCAACAATGATCTTAACGATGTTTAAGA
This sequence comes from Gammarus roeselii, assembly GCA_016164225.1. NCBI lineage: Eukaryota > Metazoa > Arthropoda > Malacostraca > Amphipoda > Gammaridae > Gammarus > Gammarus roeselii. Next base: position 10,214 of record SDVV010035575.1, read on the forward strand.
AACACCTAAAGTGCATGTGCATAAATCCAGGTCAGAAAGACATGTATCTTGCCTCTCCTTAGAACAGGGCTCACCATACATGACAAGTAGTGTAACTCTGTAGTAACAATACAGTATTTTACGATGTGGGTAGTCACCCTCATTAGTTCATACATACATAAACCAAACAGCAGTCGTTAGTTATCAGATGTAGTAATATGTACTGTTAGCAAATTCATGAGGAAATCTTCAAATTTTTCCTCTCGGTTTCCTCCCTTCTCCCATCCTCTTCTCCTCCCTCAATGTGAGTCATCCGCAACTTTACCCATGCTTGAATAAAATAAGTAAAAAAGTTTATTCATACATAGATGGTATGTTCTTCATTTGAAACAATAAATTTATACATAGTAAATCTAAAATAGGTAAAATGACAAGCTTAGAACTCGTAACTAAGTAGTGGGAGTTGTGTGCGAGCGGTAGGGAGCCATTTCACAATCCGAGCTGGGCATACGAACACGACTATTGCCTCAACATGTCCTGACGAGAGAGCTATAAGGGTATGTTTTGATGTACACAGTAAATATGCACTGTATCCTGTTGGCATAAGGTGTTGCCATTTGACAAAGGGATCATTTTTATTACAATTAGTTGGAGTGAAAATTGCTACTTCAGCAGTGCAGCCTCATTGGAATCTTTTGCATAGTAATTAGTATAAATTCTAAATTTCAAACCAACAGCCCACCTAATTGAACAGCAAAGAGTGTGACGGTATGGGTGGGCCTATAGGAGTTAGAGAACCATAGGCATAACAAACAGCCAATAAATAAATATATTTACATTTGTATGCGTT
>SDVV010035576.1:0-11042 GCA_016164225.1 Gammarus roeselii
CATGGATGGTATTTTAGGCTAGCGTAAGGGCAGGTTCACACGGCATGGGCCGCGGTGTCAGTTGCCTTTGAGGCGGACTTGGGAAGTTGGCGGCTCGTCTCTTGGAGAGTTGGACAATAAGCGTCAGCACTCGTCAGAGGGTACCGGAGGGCGGAGGGGTGAGAGGAGTAGAGAGTGGGGAGTGGGAGTGGGAAGGGGGAAGTAATAATGGTGAAGTGGGAAATCAGGAGTGGAGAGTTGAAAGTAGGACGTAGGAAAAGGGAAGGGGAAGTGGAAAATAAGAAGTGGGAAGTTGGAAGTGGGAAGTAGGAAATGGGAAGTGGGAAGTGGGGAATGGAAAGTGGAAAGTGAGAAGTTGAAAGTGGGGACAGGGAAGTGAAAAAAGGAGAATAGTGAGTGGCGATGGAGACTGGGGAGTTACAATGTGGCTGGTAAGTGGAGATTGGGAACGAGGAGGGGTAGAGTGGGCTATGGAATAATGGTGGGGCTAATAAGTGGCAGTGGAGAATGGGTACTGGCGGGGAGAAATAAGTAGTGACGGGTAGGAATGGGGTTTAGTGGTATGAGCTGAGAAGTGGCGGTAGGAATGGGGATTGGCGGAGGGAACTGTGTAACGGGTTTGAACTGAGGAGTTGCGATTGGGAATGAGGAGTGACAGTGAGTAATGGTGTCCGTGCCTGGGTATTGGTGAGGGATTTAGAGAGTGGCGTTGATGACTGGGTAGTAGCTGCAGTGACTGCTGAGGAGTCCTTGGCGAATAGCATACATGCCTCTTATTTAAACCAGAAAATGCTCTTAACACTGTTTTAATTTATATCTTCTGTTTAAATGCTCATTACTGGACGCTTTTGCATTGAATGCAAAAAAATTGGCATGCTCTAGAGTCCCACAACAACGCCTTGAAGGGTTGGTTCGCAATTGTGGAGAGTGTCATCCAGTAGAGCTGTAAGAGTTTAAATAGCAATGAACTGTACTACCAGACGCACAGACATGTCATCACAAAGCTGCCACTGTATTCTGTCAGGCTAATACACGTAGAAAGTAAGCGCACATCGCTCTCTACGTTACAAGTGGGTTTCCCTCGTCTGAGTTAATTGATACCACGTCCCATTCAACTCCGTCTAAATCAGCCCGTCTAGAGATCTTTCCCTTTCAGTCATTCTGTGAAGATGCATTTCCAGCGACTCCTGACTCTAACAATCCAAGCCGGTTTCTTCCTTTTTAATTCCAGGCTGATGGGTATCTGAATTTGGATCAAAATCCTGGCCGGATCCTTCACAGTTCCCGGTCCCATTCCTGGCCAGGTCATTTACTGTTCCTGGTCCCCATCCAGTCCATGTTTTTTTTACATTTTCTGATTCTATTCCTGTCCAGGGCCATCTACATTTCCTAGTCCCATTCCTTACCGGATCCTCTACAGTTCTGTCCTATTGCTGACTGGGTTCTCAACAGTTCCTGGTCCCATTACTGGCCGGGTTCTCTGAACTTGCTGGAAATATTCCTGGCCTGATACTACCCACTTCCTGATCCCATTCCTGACCGGATCCTCGACTGTTCATTCTCCTGATCCTGATCGGGTCTTCTAGCATTCCTGGCTGGTCCCATTCCTGACAGGGCCTTCTAGAGTCCTTGGTTCCGTAGATAATCAAATCGCCTGCAGTTCCTAATCCAACTTCTACGAATACTCTTTCATACGTCGTATTACCCAATGGTTTTTGTAACCCTGATCCAACTCCAGAACAGATCACTTTCCCACGATTTCTCATTAGAGCAGACCTCACATTGCTAAAATCCTGCGTATCTAATCCCGGCCTATTCCTCAACCAATCCCTCCTTAATCTTTCCCCCTCAATTCCCGCATGTCATTACTGCACTCATAATTTTTCTCCTCGTGTCCCCCGGAATCTGTTGGGCGCTTCTCAAAAAGTTGTACCGAGGCTGCTTGCGTATCTTGCGCCGACTGATTAAATGGCACTTAGGGTGCCCAAGGCAAGTCGCGGTTAGTTTGCTCGGTAAAGGGCAGCCTCCACCGAGAAGAGGTGTGGTAATAAGCGGACAGGGGAGGTCATGACCGAGGAAAATCCTTGACGAAATGTAACTGTTATTGATGAAGCAATCAGCGCAATAAGGGAAAGGGGCCGAATGCGAAAATGTATATTGTTCAATTCGTATGTAAGCAATAATATTAGGTTGAGAAATGCTCGACAGAAAATTCCTAGTAATTCTAGCTCACTAAGGTCATGTGCCTTTTTCAAAACTAACTCAACGAAATGAACAGTTCCGGCCACAGAACTCTTTTCTAAAATGAAGATTATTTTTTGATCGCACTCGTGTATTATATATGTTTTTGCAATTTAAAACGTAGCCTGATATTAAAAAGATGTGGAGTGAAAGCTCTTAGAAGCCGAACATCAGCATAGGTGGGTGTGTTGTCGAGGTCATGCATAACGTTGGGCCTTTATTGCAAGTTCCGTCAGCACACGTTGAGTTTGTGCCGGTTATGACTTCTAGAAAACCGCTGTGTTTTTTTTTCCGACAGATGTTTTTTTTATGGCAAAGTAGTTACTGTATTAAGTGATAGAATAGGCAAGAAAAATCGGAAACTCCAGCATTGATTGCAGTGTTTGAAACACAAAAAATCCTAACATTTTTAGCAAGATGCGTCCATACAGTCTCCCCGACTCTCTGCTGCGCTGCTTCGTGTAACGTAGCTTCTGGCCTTTTCTGCTGCGGTATTGGAGATTAGTTGCCGAAGGCCATCGCGAATTTATGGAAATTTGTTGTCGATGACTATTGCAGACAATTAGAGGTTTGTTGTCAATGACTGTATACTATTAGACGTTTGTTTTGAAGACTATTGTAGGCATGACTGTTGTAGCTGGTTGACTGTTTTTTTTTTCGATGACTGTTGCAAACAGTTGAAGGTTTGCCGTCGAAAGACTATCAGAGGTTTCTTGTCAATTACTATTGTAAACTATTGGAATTTGTCGAAGACAATTGCGCACTATTGGAATTTGATTGTAGGCGACTATTTTTGCAGACTATTAGAGGTCTCCTGTCTGTGACTATTTTAGACTGTCTTAAAACTTGTGTTTTCGTGATTTTCTGTAGTCAGCAACGCTTCATTGGCTTAGAGTGTTGAGTGAACTTCCCTGGGGGGCAGTATCATCCCTACACAGCTATCAGCGCATCCGTGGTCATTGTTATTTTGACAGGGGATTTGTAGCGTTTCACTAACAACTTATCAAGAAGGGTTTCAACTTTTTTGTGGTTACGTCTATTGCATTGATGTTATTCGAATTGCAGACAGGGTTAGGTGAACGAATCATTTAATGAGAATGTCTGAAGACGAGAAACAACATTTGTTGGCGCAATAAAAGGCTACATCTATGAGATCACTAGCACTTTTACCGTAAGAACATCTTGAAAATCCATGACGCAAAACCCTTATTTTCTCCTCGAGGATGTAACAAGGCAAGTCAACTTGTGTTCCTACAGTGCTGACAACAACAAAAACAGGACGCAGTTGGCCTCAAGTTTCCCTATTAAGGGATCGAAGTTGAGCAATTCGGGGACAACTTGGAAGCGTCTGGGGGAGAAATAATCTAAACTCAGATTAATGAGTGTCACTTGAAATAAATGAGGCGGCGACGAGTTCGACTCGATAGATAACTTAGATATGTGGGGGAGCGGGACTTGGGAAGGAGGGTTTGGTTTTTTGCAACTCAGCAAATTCGTGTAGGAAATTAGGATGAATGAATTGGAAATTATAAAAGTTTACTCTGTCATGTTGGTGAATAAACGGCAAAGACAGCTAATTAGGAAGCAAAATACCAAACTTCATCATAACATACGAGAGCGAACATTGTGATGCTCTGCGGTGTTAGTGACTGCGGAGCACAAAGTATCTCTGCTGCTGTAATGTTATAACAGCTTTCACACAAGTCGTATCAACTTTTCGTATGCAAGGTTGTGGTTGCTCATTCGTTGTAACCAGTTGTAGCCAGTTTACATCATCTCAGAAATTGCAACAAGAATTTATTGGGGAGTCTTATCAAGCTGATTAAAGATCGGGTATTAGAAGCAGGTATTCGTTGATTATACATACAATGATATTCATTGTTTGTAGTGTGTGGGCAGTAAAGCTCTCATATTTGCCACCTGGCGCAGTATTTATGCTCCCTACGACAAGCTGTTTCCATCGACATTTCAATCGTGTAGCTAATTCTTCATATTTCTACACCCTAATGTTTGATCTCATACATTCAATATTGATCACTAACGCATACATGACATTATAACGCGAATGTGATTCGGTCGACAACAGTCAGCGCGAGACAAAATTCGCATTTAACTCTACGGTGTTTATTACCAGTATTTCAGTACCTGCTCTAAGCTGCCTACAGTCAAAATATTGAACACCAGCCGAGGGATTAATTGCGTTGATAACAGAGCATTCATATTTGACAAAATAAGATTTGTTATCAGCTCGAAACAAACTTAAAGGCGAAGAGATAGGATAATTGTTGATTCCGCTATTTAAATTGTCCATGCGATGTCTATGGATTACAGGGACGATGCGTCCAATCCCCATATATGAATCGTTATAATAACAATACCCCTTTCATTGTTTTCCAATAAACTTCCCTCCGAAGCCGATAGATAGGCAAACAATCAATGTTTGCGTTCAATACAATCCTCTAATTTAATGTTTCATCTTCCTTCATGTAAACACTCTTCTCTCAGACCTGATACAGCTGACCGAACTCATTTCCTGCCACGCTGCCTGTTTCACTTCCCTATTGTTTGCTTCCCAAGGGCCCTTATCTGCTACGGCCTGAGGCTGCTAGAGGGCCTCTGCCCGGAGCGGGGAGAAGAGGCCGGTGGGGAGTGATAAAACTGTTATTTTCTTGTTTACAGTCTCTAGTATTGTACCGCAGACGAGTGGTTGTGTGGCGGAATATCTGCCCTAACAACACTATTCGTTAACATATGTAGTATCTGGGAATGAAAAGTACAACAATTTTAAATTTAAAAAAAAACTTCAGTTTGTATTTAATAAACACTCTTATCTCACGGTGACCATTCTTGAACGGCGAAATTTCTTCATTTATGATATTTCTACCCTGGAAAGTGTTGTGTTCAAGTTATTGTGAATTGAGCACTTCATATTTCGAGTGTCTTCCCAAGAAGGCGAAAATGATGACATGTGCAATGTTAACAAAAAAATCCGTTTTCTCTCTATGTTGAACTGATTTGATAACATGTTTACAATACATTTCGTTACTGTGTGAAGTACAGTCCTCATATGTACTGGATAATAAATAATTCACTGCCATCATGACCGCACGGATCTCAAAACTATACGACATCATTAGTCTACTGCACCCTTTACGCACCACCATCATCAGTGTACTGCACCCTGTACTACTACCATCATCAGTGGACTGCACCCTTCACGCACCACCATCATCAGTGTACTGCACCGTTCACGCACCACCATCATCAGTGTACTGCACCCTTCACGCACCACCACCATCAGTGTACTGCACCCTGTACTACTACCATCATCAGTGGGCTGCACCCTTCACGCACCACCATCATCAGTGTACTGCAACCTTTACGCACCACCATCATCAGTGTACTGCACCCTTTACGCACCACCATCATCAGTGTACTGCACCCTTTAAGCACCACCATCATCAGTGTACTGCACCCTGTACTACCACCACCATCAGTGTACTGCACCCTGTACTACTACCATCATCAGTAGACTGCACCCTTCACGCACCACCATCATCAGTGTACTGCACCCATCACGCACCACCATCATCAGTGTACTGCACCCTTCACGCACCACCACCATCAGTGTACTGGACCCTGTACTACTACCATCATCAGTGGACTGCACCCTTCACGCACCACCATCATCAGTGTACTGCACCCTTTAAGCACCACCATCATCATTGTACTGCACCCTGTACTACTACCACCATCAGTGTACTGCACCCTGTACTACCACCATCATCAGTGGACTGCACCCTTTACGCACCACCATCATCAGTGTACTGCACCCTTTACGCACCACCATCATCAGTGTACTGCACCCTGTACTACCACCATCATCACAGCACTGCTTTCATCGTCAATGCCCTGCACCCTAAACTCACCGACATCATCACTGCAGTTCACCCACTACTCACCACTATCGTCACTGAACTGCGCTGTTTCCTCACCATCATCACAGCACTGTTCGCTCCACTCCACAACATCGTAACCATACTTACCCACTTACTCACCACTATTGCGCCCTCTCCTCACCATCAACATCCCAGTCCTGCACCCCTTTACTCACCACCGCCACCACTGAACTGTAGTTGCTTCTCTACATCATCAAACCACTGCCCCCTCTATTCATAATCATCATCATCATCACCGTACTGTACTTTTAACTCACCGGCATCACCACAGTACTGCACCATCTACTCACCCCCATCATCACTGTACTGGAGACGGTCATCATTCCACTGCTCCCTGAAGGTCATCTGTATACCAAACTCCTGCAAGGAAAGAACACGTGCGAGGTTAGAGGACCTGACTAATGCAGAGGGCCTGACTAATGCAGAGGGCCTGACTAATGCAGTATTGTACGGGTAGATCGTAATCAAAAGATAGGAAGGATTTTCATCGGCGCCTCGCAGTTACGTTACGACTACAGGTTGTGTCTGGTAACTGAAAGTATCTCGATACATTGTCGAAGTGTTTTGGTAATAAAAAGTGTCTATCTACGGACTCTTGGCCAATGCTGACAACATGACAGCATTTTGCTGCAGGTAGTTCCTATTACAGTAATGCTCCATACATTAATCAACGCACACGCAATGACGATGAATTCGATGGTCATAGGTAAGGTATTCAAATAACCGTTAGAACACAGATGTGAATTAGTGCCCTAAAAAAGTTCCCCCGCGCGTTAATTCATCTTCTTTTCCATTTTACTTGAGTGTTTTCACCATCAACGGCTGGTTTAAAATTTATAGGTGCTTAACAATACCTACTAGTTTTTAAAATCATTTATTCCATTGAGCACTATTTCCACTAGATTATTGTGCTATAATTATAGCAATGCAGAAATATTTCATCCCTATAACATTACTTCTTCACTTCAATATGGGCATTCATTTTATTGTGATTTGAAAATAAAGACAAAAAATCATTATAAGAATATTTCGAGCGATCCTAGCTGAGACAAAAATCTTCACAGAGTTACTTCAATGTCTCGATGTGGAATAACATGTTGGTACAAGAGACAAGGTTCGCCCTCACCATGTTGTAGTCATCAATCTTGTTGATGGACCTGATCATCAAGTTGATCATGACCCGGGTGTAATCGGCGTCTTGATCTGGCAGGAGGAAAAGGTTCATATCAACAGAGTGGATTGGTTAAAAATCAAGTGGGTTCGTTGAGGGAGTCATCATAATCTAAGCAAGGTAGACTGGTGGCATACTGAAGAGTGAAAAGGGCGTTTATGACCTGAGAGGGGGTAGTTAAAGCGATGACTTGGTCAAAGAAACAACCAGTAGAGCGACCTGATGATGGATAGAAGAAGTGATGGCTGGTTCAGTTGAATGATAAGAGGATTGATGAACCAATAGATGAAGGAATGACACAATCAAAGCGACGCACTGGAGCGTAAAAGGGAAAGTTGATGAACTGCTTGTATGACTCTTATGTTCCTCGCAACAAAGGTACGTTAAAATATTTGTCCGTACTCTTCTCTTAACTCTAAATGAGCTGACTTGTGCTGTTGTGTTTGAACCCTGCATCTGCAGTTGGTACTTGACACTGCGGCATCTGTACATGGAGCTCGTTTTTGTCTTAATACTGCGGTGTATCATTGCCGAGTACCAACATGTGACACCATGAGAGTCTATTGACATTTTTATCAACCGATCGCGGTACATTTTCTTCACAATGCGCCGACATTCGATAAGATCGAAACTTGTATATTTTAAGAAGCACTTGCTTCAGTGATGGTACATTCTCATCATTACATGTATACGACTTACAGAGGCTGGTGGAGTAGTGCGATTGGTCGTTTTGCTGTCAATGGTCTGCCACCACTGTCTGTATTTGTTGATCATAAGATTGTGCAATGTTTCACTCAGAATTAGGAGAATAGCCATTCTTACAGCTGTGAGTTTATCCTCATGGTATTGTTTTGCGTGCAGTCTAATGTCTGAGTCATGCCCGTATACTCTATTTTAGAACGGCTGCATGGGATGCATTTTTTGTGATGCACCGCAGAATGGAGAGAAACACCTCTGAAGACAGCGTAACGTAGATACATCCGGACCATATTCACGAGAGTGTCATACAACATATAAGATCATACTCATCTCTGAGATGTCCCTGGCCGCTGACGGGAACATGAACGTGCATCATTTGTTCCATAGGACTAGCAGTAGTAACTACATACATTACTCGATAAAGTTGTGCCCATATTACTATGTGGATAAAATATATTACTGGGTAAAGTTGTACCATGAATTTAAGACGTATTATAGAATTGAGACAACAACGAACCTACTCATGTATTTTAAGGAACTAGCAAGTCAAATGTGTAACCTGAATTCAACGTGTATTATGGAATTAAGAATCTCTTGTAAAACACCAGAATGCCACAAGGCATCTCGTGAATAGACGTCTTTATCATTATTGTAGTTATTATTATTATTATTATTATTCTAACAGACGCACTCACTGGCCCTTCTTCTTCACATTAACCAAGTTCCCGTAGCTGCATCATCCGGTCGGTGCCATCTCCTCCCAATAACAGTTCTCACTAGAGCATTCACAAGACCTTCCTACTCCAAAAAACCAAGCTCCTACTGCCGCATTCACCGGTTCTTCCTCCTCCCATTAACCAAGGCCCTAGTGCCGCATTAACCGGTTCATCCTCCTCCCATAACCAAGGCCCTACTTGCTGCACTCACCGGTCCGGTTAACGCTGGACGGTCGAATCTTCCTGTCGTAGCCGTTGTTGCCAAGTATTGCATCGAGAAGCCTCTTCTCCCGCGTTCTATTGTTCTCCCTCCTTCCGCCCCGACCCCCAGGCCCTCGCCCTCCATCTTGGTACGCACCGTCCCTGTACCCGACACTTTTCCTTCCTCCGCTGTAGCCGCTTCTTTTACTTCTGTTTGCCTTGTTTTTATTATTGCTGTTCTTACTGTCTGCGTCTCTTCCTCCATCTTCAGTCTCCCGTCTGCGGACGGTAGACGAGTCGCACCGCTCCTTTCTGTCTCCTCTACTGCCATCGCCATGCATGTGACCACCCCTGCTCTTCCCTCCTGCTGCTCTACCTTCCATGTCATCTCCAGAACTTCCTGCTCTTCTACTAGCTATCCTCCTTGCTAATCTCTCTTCTCTCTCATCCTGTTCCTCCTGCTCTTCATCCTCATCGTATCCACCGTCCACCTCTTCTTTGTAGTCCTCTGGCTGTTGGCTGAAGGCAGCTTCCTCCGGGAAGGGGAGGACTTGCCCCTCCGCTCTGGCTCTGCTCAGGGAGCCCTGGAGTAGTCCACCGCTTGCCCCCCTGATGCCCCTAGCTGTTGTGCTGGGTACTAAGCTTTCCGGGATCACTGAGCTTGTTGAGCCCTTAGTGCCCTGCGAACCCTCGCTGAGCGCATTGCGGTCAATCATTGTAACGTGCTTTAAGCTGGTGGGAGGAGACAGAAAGATTGAAAGGTCCTTAATGTTAGCATTTTGTCAAGAAAAAGCTCAATGGAACAATTACAAATTAGTCCAAAATCACTCCGTCAGTTGAATATAAATATTTTTTGTTATGTTCTAAGTAGCAAAAAGGTAAACAAACACTGCAGAATTGTTACTATTGACCAATTTCAAACAAGTTCAAAACCTCTACGTACCCAAATAAATAAAATCTGATGTTACAGGCAAACATTCATCGTCTTCCACCATTGTCAAGTTTTCATGTTTAAGCTATCATTTTCCTAATTGGATTATAATTCATTCAAGAAAATTGGATGATCAATCAAAGTGAATGTTCATCATCACGCTTGCAGGACTGTGAAAGTTCCCAACAGTTCAGAAAAGGTGTGAGCTGTCGCGAGGCAAGTGGGTGGCTTCGCGTGATATTGACAGATGTTGGTACCAACTCACGCACCGGTAATTTAATTGACATTACATGGAGAACTTCAATCGATTGATAGGTTTATTATCTGCTTCCAATATATTATCTACTATTTCTGAGCCAACTGGAAGCTGTCAGTTAGAAACAGTTGCACACAACCAACGCTTCTGTACAGACCATCAGCGAATTATGAAAGATTTTCACCAAATTAACTTTAAAAATTATCGTTTGCATATTACTATCTATCCCTACGCCACGTAACTTTTAATGATGAAACAAATGTACCTACTTGATACAGGAATGGGATGAAATTTTACCTTTCATAAGAGTTTATTTGAAATTATCGAATTCAATGCACGGTAGGGAACTCGGGGGGCATACAAAATAGGGTAATACCAGGGTTGATGTTATTACAGCTGCTAATAGAGTAAACAAAATGATGTCTCTTAAAAGGGATATAAAATTACGTAAATATAAAATACAAAAAAATACATCATTCATAAATCGAACTAATGTATTGGATTTTTTTTAATCACTTCAAGAAGTTGTCGATTGTTGCTTACGATTGTCGCTGTCTCCAGGATCCAGTGAAGCTAGAAAGAAATGCATTACATATCAATGGATAATCAAGTCTTGATCATAACACACCCGTTAGGCTACGTTATTGAGGGTAAATTTGGGGAGGGAATTAGAGGGTAAGTGGACAGAAAACTGTAAGAAAAAGAACATCAAGAATTACATGGAAATTGGATTTTCAAACCATATGAAGAACATTGTATATATAAGAAAATACTGTAGGTTAAATTCACTCTGACTCTAAGCCGAAATAAGCTCTTTGTGATCAAAAACGAGTTAAATGTTTTCATAATGTTAGACAATATATATATT
>SDVV010035577.1:0-11042 GCA_016164225.1 Gammarus roeselii
GGCACTGCAGTAGTGTGATGGGATAGGGGCACTGCATTAGTGTGATGGGATAAAGGCACTGCAGCAGTGTGATGGGGTAGGGGCACTGCAGTTGAGTGATGGGGTAGGGGCACTGCAGTAGTGTGATGGGGTAGGGGCACTGCAGTAGTGTGATGGGGTAGGGGCACTGCAGTAGTGTGCTGGGGTAGGGGCACTGCAGTAGTGTGATGGGGTAGGGGTACTGCATTAGTGGGATGGGATTAGGGCACTGCAATAGTGTAATGGGGTAGGGGCACTGCAGTTGCGTGATGTGGTAAAGGCACTGCAGCAGTGTGATGGGGTCGGGGCACTGCAGCAGTGAGATGGGGTAGGGGCACTGCAGCAGTGAGATGGGGTAAGGGCACTGCAGTAGTTTGATGCGGTAGGGGCACTGCAGCAGTGTGATGGGGTAAGGGCACTGCAGTAGTGTGATGGGGTAGGGGCACTGCAGTAGTGATGGGGTAGGGCAACTGCAGTAGTGTGATGGGGTAGGGGCACTGAGTAAAGGCTACCTAAGAAACGCTGAGTTTTTTTAGTTTTTTTCTATTGATCCTCTTAATTCAATAAAGACGTATCTGGAAGCTGACAGAAAATGTTTTTTGAGAACAGTGCAACGAGCTCACATTTTTGAACCTCCTCGGAAAAATCTGATGGGAAAAAACACTGTCTTATCTATCTTGACTGATATACCAAGAGCTGTTGAAGTACCAGCCTGCCTAGTTGTTGAAATGATTAAAGCTCTCTTGAATGGTCCATTGGTAATACTTCAAGTATCATACGTGTGACGAACGTGCTATCTTTGTTTGTTCTAAGGGGCATTCGGGAGGGGTTGTGCGAGAGGAGGAAGCATGCGGAGTGCCCTACAGTGGAGCGTGCAATGACTCGCGTTGAGGCTCCGGGGGAAATGGAGCAAAAATCAAATCAGGAGTAAGCAGGAAGGCAAAAAGGGTAAAAGGTAAGTAATTACTTGTTCGAGGATTGTGATTCATTGGAATCTGTGCTAAGTCTAGTGAAAGAGCTGAAATATGAAGTAACATTTCAACTCCATGCAGCTTGCACGTGGTTAAATGAAAGGATTAGCGGTGAAAAATATTGAATGCAGGGTGTAAGGTGTGAGGGGCACAGACGGACGGCAGTGACGAGACAAGGCAATGGGTACTGATGAAGCGAGAGCTTGTCCAGGTTTGATTAAAGGGTTGTTGATCCAACTGCTGCATGGGTGAAAGACATTAGGACTGAAGGGGGCCTGGAGGAGAAGATTTAATGTATTGGAGATTATGTGTTTGAGACGTATGAAAAAATTCGCCTCTGTTCACATACGGTTTATTTACTGAGAACCACTTAAATAGCACAGGCTGGTCCCTAGTTTGTGCTGGGACATTAAACCGCACGTTTGTTTTGCTTGCAAAGTGTTCAATTACCGTTAACGTAAGAAGCGATAAAGTCTGTCAAGAAGCCGTTAAGAGTGAGCGTCCTGGCCCCTGGCGTAAGCTAGGGGTTCAATGGGGGGAAGGAAGAAGCCCCACCAAGGAGGGACCAGCACCTCCTTCAGAGTGACGAAGACCAAGATTCCAACGGCCAAGAACGTCAGCCTCTCCATGATGACAAGCACCACCTCAGCCGAAGACGACCAGAAAGACGACCGTATCGACGAGCTAACCAGGAACGTCCAGGAAATCAGGAATCTACTAAGCCAAGCGACCGACCTCTCTGAGCAGGAAGCAGAAATTTTTGCCGCAGAACCTAGCACAATTGACGACCATCTAACGAGGCTCTAGAGCCATGTCAAGGCCGTTTTTCTCCATATCTACGAACTAGTAAAGAACTAACTACTAAAGAACCCGCAACTACGCAAGTACCTCTTCCTCTACGTCCGACGACAACTTCGACAACCCTTCACCCCACAAACCACAACCGAGCTCAGAGGTCTGCAAGGAGGATGATATACACGCCATTCAATGAACACAACTTGTTCAACAATATTCATATCTTTCCCGAACATCTGAAGATCACGTTCGACGCCAACGACAGACCGGATATTTGTCCATACACTCTGCGAAAAGAGCTGGGCTCTTTTATTAGCCTCCCAGTCCTGAACGTCGCCACCAGCGGCGACGAAGGCTTTGCCATCAGATTAGACACAAAACTTCAAAGTGATACGAATCTCTACAAAACCAGACTCTGTGAAAAGCTATGCAAAATAGTGCAACACCCGACTTTCTATAAAAGTTCAGGTTTGATCTACGTTTATGATACCCCGAAGGAGAAAATCGAGGAGTGCATCCCTGGACTCGTTCAATACGAAGACTGCGTTGTCGAAGCAAAAATTGCACCAAAGATCACACAAAGGAGAAAGACTACCACAGCCCTAGTACTATAACTCAACTGCCCTAATACACCAAAATATCTAGACATTCCCTTCGGTGACACCGAAACCTAGGTTACACCATTTGAGAGGCGTCCGATGCGATGAAATAAATGCCAGAAATACGGTCACACGAGGGAAAAATGTAATGGTAAGCAAAGATGTTCATACTGCTCCCAGGACGATCATGACAAACTGGAAGATCCCCAGTCGTGCCAATCCGAAGAACAGCGCTATTTTTACTACAATGCAGACGGACACCCCACCGAACATAGAGATTGCCCAGAGGAGGAGACTGAGAGAGCGATCCTCCAATACCAGATAAATCACGGGGTCGGGCGACGAGAGGCTGTAGTCTCGATGCGCTCTTCCTAAAATGACCCTCCAGCTGAGAGAGGACACCGGCACCATTTTCCATCCACATCCCCATAACGCTCAACGAAATTGGTGCATGTAAAAAGTTGCATTTTCAACTAATCCATTTACAATGATGAAGTCACTCACCGATCAAATTGGAGGAAGACCGAAAGAAATTCAACGACAAAGAAAGAAATATCAGGCCTACATCTCAGCGAGTGAACAAAATAACGCTACACAAAAGATTACCCACATGAACCAACTCGAAGTTGCAGTTGAAATACATCCGTCCTTCAACGATACCAAACAAGTTATATAAAACTCCCGTTACACACCTACAACCGACTTCAGTACTTTTGCTGAAGGTCTAGCTGAGGATTACGGAGTTACCGAAGTCAGTCAAGCGGCATGGACAAAATCACGAAATGCAAGTTCCACTGCATATCAAATTACCTTCCCAGGACTCTAAGCACCGGAATTCATAGCAATCCCGGGTGAACAAGGAAGAACCAAAACTTACCCAGTTGCATCATGGTCCCCAATGTGCAAAAAATGCGGTTAATACGGCCACGTCATCGCATACTGCCCGCCACATACACCCCACCGTTGTTTGACGTGCGCTGGCGAGCCCGACAGAAAAGACTGCACAGCCCGCTACCCTAAGTGCTACCACTGCTTATGCTACCATGGGGCAGGCGACCGCGAATTCTCAGTATACATGGACCAAAAATAAATAACAATCACACGGAAGGAACACAAGAGTTACACGGGAACAAGCAATCCGAAATCTGGAAAGACTATAACCCAAACCGCCTCAATTATGCCAAAGCAGTCAAATCGACAGTCCAACCAAACTCCCCCGACAACATCCACACATCATCAGGACAACATCGTAACAAGACCCCAACACTCCTACCTGTCTGCAGTGCTTTCTCACTCAGCCCAGCGACCGCCCCTGCACCAGAGACGCACAGTCCTAGCAATAATTTATACGGTGCCCAGGAGGACGACGAGATAGATGCATCCCCCGCAGTTGACCACGTAGCAAGGCTCACTACTACAAAAACGAAAAGGCAAAAAGATAAAGAAGCCTCCGATACCCAGGCGCCACTGAGCAAAAATATCAGTTACAACTCTCAAATACCGGCCCGCCAGGACAAAAATCCAGAACTACCTCCACCTGCCGCAAATGCGGCTCCATTCATGGAAACCACTGTGAGGGACACGATCCCCCGTTAACAAACCCGACTCACGAACACATCATCAGCGAGAACGATCACGGCCTCACTGACAGCGCTTATCTCGAAGAGCTCATACGCAAGACCTCTGCACAACCAGTAATCTTACCTGGCCCAAATACCTCGCACTCCGCACAACCACACACGCAGATCAAAAAGGCTACCACAGAAGAAGAGCGCACTCACTCACAAAGCAAACACGAAGAGCACACACCCTCGTCTTCCCACAAGAGCACTCGCAGCCGCGACCGCAGCAATCACAGCAAACCGCCTTCCACCAAAGGCGAACACTCTCGTGAACACCTCAGATCCGGAACCACTGGGCAAACTCAAAAACACGCGTACCACAAAAACTCCAGCAAATCACGCGACCACTCAAGATCATCAAGGTCAGAGTGCGAACAGCCTTCAAAATGACCACCAAAATACTCCAGTGGAACTGCCAGGGACTCTGAAACAAAAAAGACATTACTATCCTTCATCGCTACCCATAAACCTTTGGTAATAGGCCTCCAAGAGATCAAACTCCGAGAGACCGCCACCTTCAGAATCCCTCAATATATCATACACCGCCGCGAAGGCCACAACAACGTGACTACTCACGGGGGAGTGGCACTTATGATCCACCAAAGCGTACCTCACCTCTCCCTTTCCCTGAGGACAGAACTCCAAGCTATCTCTATAAAGATATGCGTCTCAAGCCCAATAACAGTGGTATCAATCTACTCATCACGAATCCATGACCTCTCGGAAGCACTTATGACCGAATTGCTAAACCAACTGCCCTCGCCAATACTCCTCCTTGGAAACTTCAACAGCTACCTTGAAACATGGGGATGCGTGAGAACAGACCCCAGAGGAATGATAATGGCTAATACCATAAACGCTCTCAAACTGGTCCTTCTCAGAGACGGACAACCCACCCGAATCACCCCTGAATGCGAAACTGCCATCGATTTATCCATATGCTCCCTCACTCCGGCACCCCAACTCGTTTGGGGAGTTTTGCCTTCAGCACACGACAGCGACCATAACCCAGTCATCACATAGCTTTATACCAACCTACAAAAAACCCTGCCCCACAAGGACTTCGATTCAACTACTGGAAAGCCAGCTGGGTGGAATACTCGGCACACATCGCGTGTGGCGATATGGATGGCATCCCAGAAGACATTTCGGAACACAACCTCGTCGTCCAACTATACGAAAAGTTCCAAGCTGCAGCCGAGGCAAGCAATACCCAATGTGCCCCTTCAACCTTTCCGAAACCATTGTGGTGCCGAGAGATGCAAGAAGCAAGAGATAAGCGTGAAAGGCTATACCATGCCCCCTGACGCGCACGGTCCCTCAGGAACAGAGTAGCGTGGAAGAGGGCATCTTCTATATACCGAGAACTTCGAGTGGAAAAGAAGCGTGGAAGCTGGACTCAGTTAGTCAACACTATTTATCGAAACACCCCCTTTCCCATGTGTGGGAAAAAATTCGACGTATCCAGGGAAAACCCGAGCGACCTATTTTCATCCTTTCAGACGGATGCAGTACTTCTTCCACGCGGAAATCGCAAATAAACTAGCTCCGACTTACAGCCAGATATCTCAATCAACAAACTACACGGCTGCTTTCCGACGGGTAAAAACTTGCAAAAAGTGAATATCTTGACTTTAATTCTAGAAACGAAGAGGCCTACAACAAACCCTTCTTTCTCCACAAACTACAGTGCGCCATAGACCATACACGTGAAACTTCACCTGGACCAGACCGGGTACACATCAACTTGATCAAGAATCTCCCAGATGACACACGTGAGCACTTATTAGAAGTGATCAACACTCGGTATTCAAACTCATTTTTTCCCGATCAATGGCGGAAATCTGTAATTATCCCAATACCAAAACCCGAGAAATTCCACTGTGACCCACATAACTATCACCCCATCGCTCTTACCAGCGTCCTCTGCAAGACCATGGAAAGAATGATAAACACGGGCCTTGTCGACTATTTTGATATGCATGCAGGCCTGAACAGCATCCAGTGTGGCGGTCGCAATTGCCACTCTACGACGGACCACCTTGTTATAATGGAATCTGACATTAGACAGGCATTTGTCCGAGGGGAACACGAAGTTTCCACATTTTTCGACGTGGAAAAGGCATACGATACTACCTGGAAAAATGGCATCATGAAAGATCTCTACCGCAAAGGGCTGAAAGGCCACTTATCACGTTACATCCACCAATTCTTGCAAAACCGGACCTACAGGGTTAAGGTCGACGACACCTTGTCACCATCCTATCCGCAAAAAATGGGCGTCCCCCTTGGAAGCGTCCTCAGTGTCACTCATATACTCAGAATCGACCAGATAGTAGACATTCTCCGGCGCGACGGAAGATTGCGTTCATCACTATATGTGAATGACTTACAAATGAGCAACAGGCACCCTAGCCTCTTCACAATTCAACAGGAACTTCAGAAATGTCTAAACCTAGTCAGGAACTGGGCCTCCTCAAACGGATTCAGATTCTCGCCCTCCGAAACGAAAATCATACACTTTACTCTTGTGTCCGGCTTACATCGAAAACCAACCCTTACGCTGAACAACACTCCGCTGGTATACGAGGAATCAATACATTCCTCGGTCTTGTGTGGCACCCTAAACTCGCATGGCGACCTCACATTACAGCCCTGGAGGCTCGCTGCAAAAAGGCACCCGGACTTATCCTCTCTGTAACATCATTAAAATTCGGAGCTGATATTGACACCGGCATGACGTTAATCAGAACAATAATACACTCGCGCATTGACTATGGAGCAATTGTTAACGGTTCAGCAGCCAAAACCACCCTTGAACCTCTCTCCATCATCGTAAATAACGCCCTGCGTATCACAACCGGTGCGTTTCGTTCCACACCCATAGAATCCCTGTACGTGCTAGCCAACGAGCTTCCTCTTCCGCTCCATGGAGACAAACTCTCACTACAGTACTGTTTCAAGACAAGGAGCTACATCAATAGCCCAACACTTAGTGACGTCACACACATTTTTGATAAACGCCTCTTTGCTGCTAAGAAGAACATATACCCACTCTTTTCTCTACATATGGACAACTTACTGACCTCACTGAACATCAGTCGCAAAGCAATCAAGCCTTCATTCTTCTATCTAGTTCTTCAAATCAATACACCAACGTGGTTGATCATCCCACCGCTGGTCAACCTAGATTTGCAAGCGTACCCCAAAGCAACAACCCCAACCAACACGCACCGCAGAGAATTCATGCGACTTCTTGATGAACAGGACTCTGAGCACCGCCATATATACACTGACAGCTCAAACACATCGGACGGAGTGGGAGCTGCCGCCATTGGCGAAGGGACCTCACGTTTGGCCACCCTTCCCCAGGAGGCCTCTGTACTCTATGTAGAGCTGCACGCACTCGAATTGGCCATCTCCATTACAAAAAGTGACCGCCTCCCCAAATATGTAATATTTTCAGGCAGTCTGAGTTTTCTCACCCATCTGAAAACTCTGCACTGTGATCACCCTGCCCTTAGAAAAATGCAACACGACCTATTCACGATGTCTGAGGTGGGTCAGGCGGTCGAGTTCTGCTGGATCCCTGGATACGTGGGAATAAGAGGAAACGAGCTCGCAGATTCCCTCGCCAAACTGGTGTCTACAAAGCATGCACAATTTATCTCCATACATTACCGAGACTGGTTCCCAGTCGTCAACTCTCGTATAATATCCCAATGGAATGACTTTTGGCAACAGAGTGGACAATAAATGCGTGCAGTTAAACCATTCGTGGGAGAGTGGGGCGCCAGGTTTTCTAAGTGGGTAGACCAAGTGTTCATTACCCGTCTATGCACGGGATACACGTGGATAACCCATAATCACCTAATGGACGTAGACATGGGACCGGATGCACCAGCATGCCCCTGTTGCCCCCAAGTGGCAATCGGTGTGAAACACTTACTTATGGATTGTGATTCACTCCAGCAGCCCGACGAGCCTTCTTGAACCCCTCGTGCAACCTACAACGCCTGCTTACAGAAACGTAACACCGAAAAAAACTGATCGATTTTGGAAAACACACCGGACTATATGAAGCTGTGTGAAAGTAACTAAGTTTGAATCATCTCTGATCCTGAACTCTCTGTCCTCCCTGCGTATTAATAGAGAACTTTAACTTAACTTCATGCACGAAGCTGTGCAGAATCAACGGATCATTGTGCCCTACGGGGGAGCACGTTGGAGCTCCGGTGGAAAACGGAAGAAACTACTACTACTACTACTGAGACGCATGACAGATGTGTCGCGGTTGAATGAAATAAGAATCTGAAATAATGTGCTAATCAGAACGAGGTTGGTGAGAAAGCTGGCTGCACTCTCTTAACCTGGCGTGAGAGAACGGGCTCTTTGTAGATTTTCGACGATGAGGAGCTGAAATTTCGTGGTTGTACGAGCGTATGAGGAACTGCCAGAATCGTTTTGCCGTCGGCCAGCCTTGTCTCAGCCTTGTCTGTGTGTGACAGTGTTTGAGTACTTAGACTCAGTTTGGCCGCTGTTTGTGGGCCGGACATAATGCGGACCACTATAATGACGTGTATAAATGTTTAATTAGTCGCTCAACTTCATCTTCAAACCTTCAATAGTGATAGCTAAATTTAAACCAAATGTATTCATCTGAAGATAATGTATAACTCCTTTCGCCGAGTGGTTAGTGGTTGGAGTGTAATTTAGTTATTTAAAAGACAATATGGCGGAAGCAAGAGAGGAGCACTACGGACTGGTAGTTACAAACAGCTTTGGAAACCTGGGCAACCCAAAAAGAGACTGTTCTTTGGCGACCGGAGTGGCCTTCAACCGTAGCCATGAAGTGCTCGTGGCTGATCCCAGTTATAATCGCATCTTGATCTTCAGCAAGCGTGGCATGCTCCAGCGAGTAATCAAATCGTCTATACTCAGAGCCGGCAAGTTACAGAACCCGTCAAAGGTGTCCGTCAGTCTAAAGAATGGCTCTGTCTACGTGACGGAGCGTGCCAGTAGTTTGGGCATCAGGATATTCAGTTCTAATGGGTTCTTCGTGCAATCATTCGGAGAACATGATGATTACAGTGAAGCGAGGGCTCTCACAGTCGACAACGAGAACAATGTCCTCGTTCTTGAACAAAATCAAACTGGAGAATTGTATCTGTCCGTCGTCAACGAAACTGGGCAATCATATCGACGCAAGCTTTCCAGGAGTTTGATCAGTCCCAATGGCTTAGCGGCCTGGGAGGGGCAAATCTACGTATCAGACGAGGACTGTGACTTTATTAAGGTATGTAATGATTTGATGATTAGAAGAACTTTGGTAGTCCGCAGGCAGAAATGGAACATGCTGGTGCTAATATTCGTGGCAAGCACGCAATGCTTCTTAGAAAGGCCATCTGACACAACAACCATTGCAATGCTTCTTATAAAGGCCATCTGACACAACCATTGCAATGCTTCTTAGAAAGGCCATCTGACGCAACTATTCCAATGCTTCTTATAAAGGCCATCTGACACAACCATTGCAATGCTTCTCATAAAGGCCATCTGACACAACCATTGCAATGCTTCTCATAAAGGCCATCTGACACAACCATTGCAATGCTTCTCATAAAGGCCATCCTGCACAACCATTGCAATGCTTCTCATAAAGGCCATCCTGCACAACCATTGCAATGCTTCTCATAAAGGCCATCTGACACAACCATTGCAATGCTTCTCATAAAGGCCATCCTGCACAACCATTGCAATTCAATATTTGGTGCTCCTTAAACTGCTTGGGCTTGACTATGACGATCTTCTCTTCAATCACTGCTACTACTACTGCATGCACTCTCTCAATAATAGTAATTAGTTTGATTGTTCTTGGTTATATTAAAGGAGGAAAATGATTCTTTAGCAACGGTCAGAGTGGGAACCCGAGAGTTGCTTGTACATACAAAAACAACATTGCTTTGGTCGTGTAGTACTGAATCAATTATTGATACTGAACCACTACGTCCCATTACTTTTAGTTTGCGTTTGATAGCAATCTAATTTCCTAACTTTTTGTTCCAACTGCTTTGCGATTTGTGAAACTGGCTTCATTAAGGCAACGGAGTCGTACGATTGAACACCTGCTAAACTTCATCCCGACAAACTTCATGACCGACTAAAGGGCCGACTAACGTCATGACCTGACTAACGGGCCGACTAACGTCATGACCTGACTAACGGGCCGACTAACGTCATGACCTGACTAACGGGCCGACTAACGTCATGACCTGACTAACGGGCCGACTAACGTCATGACCTGACTAACGGGCCGACTAACGTCATGACCTGACTAATGTCATGACCTGACTAACGGGCCAACTAACGCCATGACCTGACTAACGGGCCAACCAACGCCATGACCTGACTAACGGGCCGACGAACGCCATGACCTGACTAACGGGCCGACGAACGCCATGACCTGACAAACGGGCCGACTAACGCTATGACCAACGCCATGACCTGACTATCTGGTCAACTGACGCCATGTCCTGACTAACAGGCTAAACTCATGAAAGTTCTGTCATCATTGATTTGAATAAGGAAAGTTTAAATCTCCTGGTGAGAGCCATGACGGCTGAAGCCAGTGGTTTGCACGGTTCATGAAGAGATAATGACTATTCAAATTGGGAACATTGTTCAAGAGCGGTGGTCGGTGTTGCGGAAAGACAAAGTCTTCTTACCTGCAGCACGGATCCGTGCGAGACCCAGTGTTGCAGGGAGCACAGCAACTTGACCTGCACACTCAAATATTCGAGTCGTCATGCCTAACATGGAGATGACTACTGTTGAGACAGCAAGGTACTCCTGTGACCATAGGAGTCATCGGACTAACGCCATGACCTGACTTACTAGCTGAGTAACGCCATGACCTGACTTACTAGCTGAGTAACGCCATGACCTGACTTACTAGCTGAGTAACGCCATGACCTGACTTACTAGCTGAGTAACGCCATGACCTGACTTACTAGCTGAGTAACGCCATGACCTGACTT
>SDVV010035578.1:0-11042 GCA_016164225.1 Gammarus roeselii
CCTACAATTGACCGGGCCTTCAGCATCTCCGCAGTGTTGTCGATATCTTACTACCTACAATTGACCGGGCCTTCAGCATCTCCGCAGTGTTGTCGATATCTTACTACCTACAATTGACCGGGCCTTCAGCATCTCCGCAGTGTTGTCGATATCTTACTACCTACAATTGACCGGGCCTTCAGCATCTCCGCAGTGTTGTCGATATCTTACTACCTACAATTGACCGGGCCTTCAGCATCTCCGCAGTGTTGTCGATATCTTACTACCTACAATTGACCGGGCCTTCAGCATCTCCGCAGTGTTGTCGATATCTTACTACCTACAATTGACCGGGCCTTCAGCATCTCCGCAGTGTTGTCGATATCTTACTACCTACAATTGACCGGGCCTTCAGCATCTCCGCAGTGTTGTCGATATCTTACTACCTACAATTGACCGGGCCTTCAGCATCTCCGCAGTGTTGTCGATATCTTACTACCTACAATTGACCGGGCCTTCAGCATCTCCGCAGTGTTGTCGATATCTTACTACCTACAATTGACCGGGCCTTCAGTATCTCCGCTGTGTTGTCCATTTCTAACTGCTAACAATGGACCGTTCAGGTATAACATTTCAAAATGTATTATAACTTCAAATTTCAAATGTATCTTTTCCCCTCAGATCGACCCCAAACTGGCCTTCCCTCGCCGAGCCCATCCTAAGGTGAGTATACCGGGAAAATGATGAGGGTCACCACCCCTCAGAGCCTGGTCAGGGCAGCGACTGCTGCGTAGTTGTAGCCGAATGGTGGGTGGGTCTACGTCTTTCTTCGGGCTCGATTTTTGTCATGTTCACGAAACAATGGAATCCAAGTTCTAGGAATCATATTTATCGTGGATAAGGTTCTGCGTTTGGGTTTTAGTGGCTCTGTTATGAACAGTTCATTTGACATCCATTGTTCGTTGAGGAACGGCAAAGTACTACTAGAGTTTGGCCACGTGCTCGCGTCTATTATTAATGATGTGTTTCAACTTTGATCGTCTGTCGTGCTAAATGAAAAGATCTCATTGCAACAAAATAGGCGCATTGTGCAACTCTTGAAGTTGGCATTGTACTCCCTCAAGTTGAGGGAGTATATGAATCATCATTCAGAAAGAGACCATTTGTATGAACCATTCATCATCATCAGATAATGACCTCAGAGATGCTTGCAAGCATCAACATTATATTGATGTTCTTGCAATATTCTCCTAGATATTATGGACCACAGACACATTTTCATCCAAATTTTCATCCAAATTTGACTGTCGGGGGAATCCATACGCGTTACGTTTAATATTTGACCACTCTGTTTGGTCAGCCCCCCCCCTTCCTCCCGCATTCGAGCCAGCTGCCGCTCTAAGCTCAAAGAGCCGGCTTCTGTTGACCGAGCGCCCGACCAGCCGACATAATTAAGTGCTTCTAACTTAATGTTCTGCTCGGTATTCAGGGGACGGATAGTTTTATTTCCCGCTGCTGCCTCGCTCGTTTAATGCATGCTCGTTCTTCTGGTGGCAACCAAACTAAATGTTTGTACGTTGGAGTAGCTACATTTAAGAAACCTTCATTTCACCGGTGCAGAACCCGTCGCTTCGCTGGCGCTGGAATTGCATAACTTCAAAATATATAATAAATGGTAATATATTTTTTAGCCTCCCGTCAAAGAACCACTGCCTTAGCAATTGTAACTACGTCAGTTGTAAGTTTATTATCTTTCAATATATCATCATCCCCTTGAATATGTCAACATGCCTCTCTATTGAAGCCTTTTGCAGTATTATTAATACGGCTGTTATGCACTCGTTCGAAAGTATTTTTTCAGCCTCGCCAGAAATGCAGTCTATATTACTAGACGTATCCGAGATACAGCATATAATGTCCTGACCTCGTAATTTTTTTCAATTAAGAAGGGGTCCTCGTAATTTTTACCTGTCTCATTAGTGACCGAGCCTTATGAACAGTCATACGGACAGACTGAAATAAAAATGATGTTCCTTCATGATATCGATTAATGCAATATCTGCACTGCCAAAAACTATACAAGATACTTCGTGTTGATTCTCGCGAGTACTTCTGAACTACATAGACGAAAACCACGGGTGAGATACACTGCATGTAACGCTGCGTTAAGGGTCAGTATCGCATTTTAATCACTATGTTACAGAAGGGACTTATTTTGTCACGGACCTTTATCCAAATTGATATGATAGTAATACTTAGGCACATACTAGACTTACACTTATTGTGTAGTAAATACTCAATTTTCGTGGATGCAAAAAGAACAGTGTTCCCTCGTCAGCTAAGGTGTACAGGTTATTGATGTTGCACCTTGTGGCCGGCTGTTCTTCCACACATGCGCAGGACCGCCTTATTCCAAGCACCTACAGAACGATTCATCATTCAGCAAGGAAGATTGGAAGTCTTTGCCAACACCACCTACATACTGTATGTTAGTTATACAGCGCTATCACTGTAGAGTGAGAGCAACCCTGTGGAGTCGTCTACCAACGGCGTGCTCTCAATGAAGGTGGCCCTCCTTCTCTCGACTCCGGGAGATGGGTAGGAACAGGATGTGCAGGCTGAACAGCGAGGGTGATGGGGAATGGGTAAGAGGGGGAGGGGGGGTTCTCGAGTTAATTAAGATCACTCTCAGATATGCAGCGGTGGTTCAGTCTCAACATCATCGAGTAGCCTAGTAGATTCCCCGTCCTCAGCTTGAGGCGCGAGCTGGACTCGAGGACATGCAAGCTCTGCCTCGGTCAACGAGCTCAGCCTTTTCCTCACTCCATAAATTCCTACTCTACCTTGCACAACATGTTCATTTCTTGCCTCACTGCCTCACCCTTAGACTGCCTAACGCAATAAGCTCAGTTCGTGCCTCATTGCATCAACTCAATTTCTGCTCATCTCTGAGAGACTTTTAACCCCTTCAAATCAACTTAATGATATGTTTCCTCACATTCGATTCTGCTTGTAATAGCTTATTGTTGGTTGCACTCTGTCAGGTCTACATTTGTGTTAGAATTAATTAAATTTGTTGCAAAACACCATCACTCGTAACTTGTGACCAGCAGTCTCGTAGTCAGCCACGTGAGGCTAGTCTAGTGGGGCCAGCCCCACGAGGTCAACCTTGTGAGGCTAGCCTTGTGGGGCTAGCCAGTGAGGCCAGTGTGCATAGGCTAGCCTCGTGATCCAGCCTTGCATGGGCCAGCCCCATGGATGGGCCTCGTGGGCCAGCTTCGAGGGGCCAATAACGTGGACCAGCATCGTGGACCAGCAACGTGAGCCATCCTCAAAGGTCCAGCATCGTGGGCCAACCTCAAGAGGCCAGCATCGTGGACCAGCCTCAAGGGGCCTGCATCGTGGGCCAGCCTCATATGCTTGCCTTTGGGGCCAGACATTGTTGGGCCATCAGCATCCTACGCCAGCCTCGTGAGCTAGCCTCGTGGTGCCAGTCTCGTGGGTCAGCCTCCTGAGCCAGCCGCATAGGACCAGGCCTGTGGAGTTAGCATGTGTTCCTGGGAGTAGGGATACCAGCATATATTAGAACATCGCGTGCTGACCGGCATCAGCACGCTGATTACAGCTCCCTGGAGCTAAGGGGGGGAAGGGCGGGGGTGAGAAGAGCGTTGGTCCAGGGCGAGGCCAAGCAGGACTGGAACGCTTTTTATCAAGAGAATGCCATGACATCTCTTGTTTATTGATGTGTACGCATTGTTTTTGGTCAGTTGAATCGACATTACGTCATGAAGTCTTAGATCACATTTGGGTTTTTAATAGTTGTCCATTTTGACGTGAATTTATTAGGTTGTATTAGCTTGCATTAGCGCTTACATCTGAACGATAATATGCTTGTAATGATGATCGGTCTTGCTGGTACATCTGTGACCAGCGCGGACGGTAACAGTGGCAGTAGGGGCAGTAATGAGTCAGTGCATGGTAGCACGGACTGTACTGGCAGCAATGGCAGCACTAGTGACTGATAGCAGTGACAATAGTGGCTTACAGTTGTTTATGGTAGCTGTGGCAGTAGTGAGTGGCAGGTGTTGATGGTAGCAGTGGTAGGAGTAGCAGTTGTTGATAGTAGCAGTGGCAGTAGTAGCAGTTGTAGATGGTAGCTGTGGCGGTAGTGAACGCCAGGTGTTGATGGTGGTAGTGGCAGTAGTGGCAGTTGCTGATAGTAGCAGTGGCAGTAGTGGCAGTTGTAGATGGTAGCTGTGATAATAGTGAGTGTCAGGTGTTGATGGCAGCCGTGGCAGTTGTGGCAGTTGTTGAGTGTAATAGTGGCAGTAGTTACAGTTGTTGATGATAACTGTGGCAGTAGTGAGTGCCAGGTGTGGATGGCAGCAGTGGCAGTAGCTGGCAGTTGTAGATGGTAGCTGTGGCAGTAGTGGGTGCCAGGTGTTGATGGCAACAGTTCTAGAAGTGGCAGCTGTTGATGGTAGCTGTGGCAGTAGTGAGTGCCAGGTGTTGATGGCAGCAGTGGCAGCTGCTGATGGTAGCTGTGGCAGTAGTAAGTGCCAGGTGTTGATGGCAGCAGTGGCAGTAGTGGTAGCTGTTGATGGTAGCTGTGGTAGTAGTGAGTGTCAGGTGTTGATGGCAGCCGTGGCAGTAGTGGCAGTTGTTGAGTGTAATAGTGGCAGTAGTGACAGTTGTTGATGGTAACTGTGGCAGTAGTGAAAGCCGGGTGTGGATGGCAGCAGTGGCAGTAGTGGCAGCTGCTGATGGTAGCTGTGGCAGTAGTGAGTGCCAGGTGTTGATGGCAGCAGTGGCAGCTGCTGATGGTAGCTGTGGCAGTAGTGAGTGCCAGGTGTTGATGGCAGCAGTGGCAGCTGCTGATGGTAGCTGTGGCAGTAGTAAGTGCCAGGTGTTGATGGCAGTAGTGGCAGTTGTTGATGATAGCTGTGGCAGAAGTGGCAGTTGTGTTCGCCCAAAATACGAGGAAGTGAGATACATAAATTGGGACCGATAAAGAGATTGGAAGTGTAAGTGTTCGTATCAGGGATTCCGCGCACTGATCAAAGCGCCCTCTCAGGGATCTCAGGGAAGCATAGCGGTCTATCTAGCAACTACAATATGCAGTAGCTTAACATTATGCCAAAATATGTATAACTGATACTTGAAATTAACAATAACGTGCTATAAATACTGGTAGCTGCAAATGGAAGCATGGCGGCCCCTTTTATTTCTAGTTTATCTACGTTGAGTTCATGGGATCACGACCATTTTTATGATATATAACATGCGGCCACATGTGTTATGGGCTCACAGCAAATCATTAAAAACTCATGCTATGTGATCGTGATGTGCACGAAGAAATAATATGTTGTGGATCAAGCGTCGTGCTCACGACGCACTCACTTCTGCTGTATCATTGACACCCTGATGGCCGGCTTCATCAAGTTGATGTATTAATGTTCTGTGTTGAAATATTCATCATTTAAAATGCATCACTGAATGGGGAGATACGGAATCTGTGACAACAATATATACTTGGGATCGGTGATCATGAGGAGTTTTATGTTTATTATGTTTTCAAGACGCATTACAAGACGCTGTAGTGTGGCAGTAAAGGTGAGCATGAGGAGTGTTATGTTTATTATATTTTTAAGACGCATTACAAGACGCTCTAGTGTGGCAGTAAAGGTGAACATGAGGAGTGTTATGTTTATTATGTTTTTAAGACACATTATAAGAAGCTCTAGTGTGGCAGTAAAGGTGAGCATGAGGAGTGTTATGTTTATTATGTTTTCAAGACGCATTACAAGACGCTCGAGTGTGGCAGTAAAGGTGAGCATGAGGAGTGTTATGTTTATTATATTTTTAAGACGCATTACAAGACGCTCTAGTGTGGCAGTAAAGGTGAACATGAGGAGTGTTATGTTTATTATGTTTTTAAGACACATTATAAGAAGCTCTAGTGTGGCAGTAAAGGTGAGCATGAGGAGTGTTATGTTTATTATGTTTTCAAGACGCATTACAAGACGCTCGAGTGTGGCAGTAAAGGTGAGCATGAGGAGTGTTATGTTTATTATATTTTTAAGACGCATTACAAGACGCTCTAGTGTGGCAGTAAAGGTGAACATGAGGAGTGTTATGTTTATTATGTTTTTAAGACACATTATAAGAAGCTCTAGTGTGGCAGTAAAGGTAAACATGAGGACTGTTATGTTTATTATGTTTTTAAGACGCATTCCAAGACGCTCTATTGTGGCAGTAAAGGTGAGCATGAGGAGTGTTATGTTTATCATGTTTTCAAGGCGCATTCAAAGACGCTCTTTTGTGGCAGTAAAGGTGAGCATGAGGAGTTTTATGTTTATTATGTTTTCAAGACGCATTACAAGACGCTCTATTGTGGCAGTAAAGGTGAACATGAGGACTGTTATGTTTATTATGTTTTCAAGACGCATTACACGACGCTCTATTGTGGCAGTAAAGGTGAGCATGAGGAGTGTTATGTTTATTATGTTTTCAAGACGCATTACACGACGCTCTATTGTGGCAGTAAAGGTGAACATGAGAACTGTTATGTTTATTATTATTATGACGACGCAATACAATCACACGAGAGGGTTGCACTATGTTCGAGGGAAAGTAATGTGTTATGTGGCCAATATGTTGGTCACCTCATGCTTGCTATGAGTGAGGGTCCCATTACAGTAGACGTATTGCTGATAAGTAGGGGCTGTCTACCCGCCCTTGCCGAGGGACTCTACCAAGATTTGCAGGTGAGGGCAGCCCTCGCAACGATTTATTGACGTCAGCTCCGACCCTCTTATTCGGGCCTCTATTTCCTGACCTGGCCTGCTACTGCTGTTGTTGCTGTTGCTGCTGCTGCTGTCGATAGCGTCGCTGCTGCTGCTGTTACGGTCAACGGCTGCTGCTGCTAATGATGTTCTTGCCAGCTGTTGTTGCTGCTACGGCTCTATCGCGGTTGTCATTGATGCCGCTGCTACTGCTGTTAGTGTCAATGGCTGTTGTTGCTGCTACTGCTCTATCGCGGTTGTCATTGATGCCGCTGCTACTGCTGTTAGCGTTAACGGCTGCTGTTGCTGCTACTGCTCTATCGCGGTTGTCATTGATGCCGCTGCTACTGCTGTTATCGTCAATGACTGTTGTTGCTGCTACTGCTCTATCGCGGTTGTCATTGATGCCGCTGCTACTGCTGTTACGGTCAACGGTTACTGCTGCTAATGATGTTCTTGCCAGCTGTTGTTGCTGCTACTGCTCTATCGCGGTTGTCATTGATGCCGCTGCTACTGCTGTTAGCGTCAATGGCTGTTGTTGCTGCTACTGCTCTGTCACGGTTGTCATTGATGCCGCTGCTACTGCTGTTAGAATCAATGACTGTTGTTGCTGCTACTGCTCTATCGCGGTTGTCATTGATGCCGCTGCTCTGCTGTTACCGTCAACGGCTACTGCTGCTGCAAATGCTGTTCCTGTCAACGGCTACTGCTGCTGCTCTGCTGTTACTGTCAACGGCTGCTGCCGCTGCTCTGCTGTTACCGTCAACGGCTACTGCTGCTGCTAGTGCTGTTCCTGTCAACGGCTACTGCTGCTGCTCTGCTGTTACTGTCAACGGCTGCTGCCGCTGTTCTGCTGTTGCTGTCAACGGCTGCTGCCGCTGCTGTGCTGTTACTGTCAACGGCTGCTACCACTGCTCTGCTTTTATTGCCAACGGCTGCTGCCGCTGTTCTGCTGTTGCTGTCAACGGCTGCTGCCGCTGTTCTGCTGTTGTTGTCAACGACTGCTGCCACTGTTCTGCTGTTGCTGTCAACGGCTGCTGCCGCTGCTCTGCTGTTGCTGTCAACGGCTGCTGATGGAGCCGATGCTCCTATGCCTTCCATACTACTCCATTTCCTGACTTTCTAAGTACGCTCTTCTCGATCTCACTCACACCATCCCACTTCCTTCCAGCTAGTTTCATCTCACCTTTATTCAGATCGGGAGTGTATCATGGCCGGTCTTGCTGGGATACGCGTGATATTGATGTCTTTTATTGTTGGAAGGCGTATTGATCATACAGGCTTCCGTTGCGTTGCGCTATCACACCGTGACAGGTGTTTCTTGGTGAAAAATGTACAGGGAAGTCTGGTCAATACAATGATAGGTTACGTAGTCTATTCGGTAATGTTCATCAGCTGCTTGCTAAAGATACAAGCGCAAAAGCTGAGTCCTCAGAAGGGAGGTGCCGACGGTACGACA
Source organism: Gammarus roeselii (assembly GCA_016164225.1). Taxonomy (NCBI): domain Eukaryota; kingdom Metazoa; phylum Arthropoda; class Malacostraca; order Amphipoda; family Gammaridae; genus Gammarus; species Gammarus roeselii. The sequence continues at coordinate 8,224 of SDVV010035578.1, forward strand.
CACCTCACTCTCCTCTTATGCACTCACACATATACCAAAACTTAGTCTTTTAGCGCTAAAAGGTCCGGCTCGGACCACGCAACGCACACTTTGGGTTAGGAGTGAGGTCCGAGATTAGTGTCAGCAGCAGGGCTCGACAGCTTTCACTGGTTTAACCCTGCTGTGTTATAGATGCTGAACCCTCCCATCCCCCACGTCTATCCCGTTAGTAAACGAGACGCTATGGACGCATGAGCGCGTCAAGCCACGTCAAAACTCCCTCACAATCACGCTTGGCCGTTGAACGCTTTTTCGCAAACTTCACATTAATGTCTCTCCGCCCCCTAAAGACTACTTCAAGCTATCCATCCAGTCAAACTTCAGTCTTTCTCTTGGCCTACACACACTCACTTCCTCTTTCATTGCCCTTCTGGGCAATCGCCCATCAGAACACACGAATCTACTATGTCCTTCAATTTGGTTACAAAATACATTATAATATGAACAGCGTCGTTATTGAATCAATCCCTGTCTTCTCGAAATGAGAGATCACTGATTCCGCGTGCATCGTCATCCCTCAAACATCTCATTACATAACTTATATCATCATCAATGGGCAGTTTCCCTTCCTCATAAACCCAACCAAACTCCGACACTAGTTTTCAATATTCCTCTTTCGAATCTGACACCAGCGTCGTATCATCCACAAGCAGCAACTGACACAACAGACATACGCCTACTTGATCCTGACAACTCTAAGCTCGATCCAATACACTCACGTTCACCTCCCAGACCACTCCATCCGTGTAGAGATTGAACAGTCGCACTCTGGTCTCAGTCCTCTTGCACTGGGAACCACGTGCACTGGGAACAGCCGCACTCTGGTCTCAGTTCACTTGCACTGGGAACCACGTGCACTGGGAACAGCCGCACTCTTGTCTCAGTCCACTGGGAACCAAGCACCAACTCTGCTCCCTACTCCGACACTTGCTTTGTTGCCAACATACAAACTCTGGACCACTCTCAACAATTTTTTCTCCCCCTCCACACAAACGGAAGACCCTCTACAACACCTTCCTGTTGACCCTGGCGTAGAGGTCTGCTCAAGCTCCACGCTCTTGTGCTACACTATTCACAGAGTCGTCACACTGCACAGATCTGATCTGCACTCCCTCTACCACTCCTAAACCCACTGTTCCTCCCCAATCGTCCTATCAGGATAGTCTCTCATCCTCTTGATTAACACTCTCATGTACAACTTGGCCACCACGCACAACAAGCTGATTCCTCTTGATTTATTAGCACACTCATGTACAACTAGGCCACCACGCACAACAAGCCGATACCTCTTGAGTTATTAGCACACACATGTACAAGTAGGCCACCACGCACAACGAGCCGATACCTCTTGAGTTATTAGCACACTCATGTACAACTAGGCCACCACGCACAACAAGCCGATACCTCTTGAGTTATTAGCACACTCATGTACAACTTGGCCACCACGCACAACAAGCCGATACCTCTTGAGTTATTAGCACTCTCATGTACAACTTGGCCATCACGCACAACAAGCCAATACCTCTTGAGTTGCTAGTTAAAGAACACAATCTTGGATTTTTATATCTTTTTCTTCGTTGCCTTGATTATCGTAAAAGTCTTTACCTCTAAAATTATTCCGAGGGAATCATTTCGATCCCTTTTTTTTTAATAATTATGCGAAATTTAAAGGAACCCTTGGGGGATAAAATGTAAACGCAGCCTCATTACGTCTACAGATTGATCATAGGGGCATTGTTTAAAAGTCTTAACTTTAAATGTCAAAATGACTACCATGCCTCAACTCGTCCCGTCTGCCTAGGTAATCCAAACCCGTTTTCTCTTGATTAGTCGAGTATCCTGTCACATCAAAAAGAACTATTCCTGCAGAGACGCACTACATTGTCTGCAGCTCGACCCACATAATAATACATCACTCACTAATTATCACAGACGTGTGGACACCGGGTATGCTCTTTTCCTTGAATTAATTAGTTTACCCACAACAAGTATCCTTGGCCACCTCATCCTCGAGTGGCGGCTTGAATAATCATACGGCTCTATATTTAATCCAGGGTATTGACACCTTTTGAAGGCCCCCCCACCACCGCATGCATCACTGAGGCCATCTTGGTGGCCGTCCATCACAGACCCACCAACCTTTATGTGAGGGTTGGAAGGAGGGGGTCGGGTCGTAAAGAGGGTTCGATCGTACAGTGATGAATGGATACCATCGATTAGTTACAGCAAGAAGGATTCGCAACCAACCTCTAGTGGCTTGGTGTAGGGCCACTGAAAGGGTTGTGGTTAGACTATCCTGTCTTCGGGGCTGAACTGGGCCTGTTACTGAATTTAAAGACTCGATACGTTATTGGACTATCATGTCTTCGGGGCTGAACTGGGCCTGTTACGGAATTTAAAGACTCGATACGTTGGTCGTGAGGCCTAACAGCAGCCTGTGACAGAGATGATATCAAACCTGCGTATGAACTTGGACTAGAAAATGGCCCTATTTTCATACCCAATAAAATACCCCATACAAGAGGGCTTGTATGGACGTTAGGTGGTAGCTTAAGTATGCTGTATAATGCAAGGTGCACAGTTGTATTGAAGGCATCCATCGACTTGCTAACACCCTGGGCGTGTGGTCTGGGAATTTGTGAGTACGTCAGTGTACTTAATAACCTATTTGTGGCTGTAAAGGATTTCGATGAATTACCCAATGAAATGCTACCGAAATGCATATGCATATATTGAAGGCATTTATAATCGTTCATATATATATATATATACATATATGT
>SDVV010035579.1:0-11042 GCA_016164225.1 Gammarus roeselii
ATTGCTGAAACGACAGGGTGGCAGTTGTTGAAGATTTCCAGGGTTTGAAGCGCACTGAGCGAATCACTGAAGATTGAGATATTGACATCTGGAAGAGTATCAGCCGCCAAGAGGCCATCGGCAATGGCCGTGAGTTCAGCAGTGAAAACTGACGCTGATGGCGGGAGTTTCCTTGTGACGACGCGCCCGGAAGCATCGCAGCACAGCCCACTGCATCGCCGTCTTTCGATCCATCAGTGGAGATATGCAAGCTATCAGCGTGATAAGTCTCCGCATGGGCTATAAAAATAGCTCGGAGATTTTGGGGTGCAACATCTGCCTTTCGGCCAGTAAAATAGTGAGGGCAGAGCATATTTTCTGGTAAACGCCAGATCGGAATAGCATCTCGTGGGAGAGGGTCCACCATAATGTGTGGCAGTCCAAGCTCAGCAGAAAGGAGCTCGATGCGTTTTGAGAAACTCGAAGAAGGAGCAAGATGGGGGTGATGCTGTCGAATTGTGGTACACGTAGGGGAGGTGGGGCGAGCAAGAACATGGCAATAAAATTGGAGGTCAATTTGTTCTCGTCGCAGGGCAAGACTAGGCTCACCAGTTTCACAAAGAGGACTGACAATAGGGGAGGAGCGGAAAGCTCCAGTACAAGCGCGAAGGACGGCATTATGAACTGTTCCAGCGTCTTGAGGATATTTGGTTTTGCGGAGCCATAGATCACGCTCCCATAGTCCAGTTTGGACCGGATGATAGCGCGGTCAAGTCGTAATGATGTTATTCTATCTGCACCCCAGGTGAAGTGCGATGCGATCCAAAGAATGACAAATCGCTGTAAGCAGTCTAACTTAAGCTGCTGCACGTGGTACTTCCAGGTTAGTTTCTGGTCGAATATTAGTCCTAAAAAGCGAACTGTAGGTAGGAAAGGGAAATTTTCTCCATAAAGTCTGTGATTTGGTTCCGTGTGTGTGCGAGATCGATGGATATGAAGTGCACATGTTTTGCTTTTAGATATTTTAAAGCCTCGTGATTCTGTCCAGGCAACCACCTGGGCAATTGCACTCTGTAGTTTACGTTGTAGTTGGGACACAGCTGGCGCCGATGCGTATATCATGAAGTCGTCAACGTACAGTGACCCATTCACAGAGGGAGGGATCACCCCCGTGATCCCATTAATGGCAATCGCGAATAGAGTACACGAAAGGACGCTACTTTGGGGAACCAATTCATCTTGGGTATGTATGTCCGAAAGGTGATTGCCGATTTTGGGCCGGAAGACTCTTCGCCGGAGGAAGTTCTGGATGAAAAATGCCAAGTGACCCCGGAGTCCCATCCGGTGATTCTCTCGGAGGATGCCATAATGCCAGGTTGTATCATATGCCTTCTCCAGGTCAAAGAAAACACAAACAGTTTGTTGCTTGCGGTCCAAGGCCCCTTGGATATCAGTCACAACGCGTAATAGTGCGTCCTGCGCTGATAGTATCTTTTGAAATCCGAATTGTAATTGGGAGAGAAGTGAGTTCGCTTCTAGGTGCCGAGTCAGTCGGGCATTCACAATTTTCTCCAGTACCTTCGCTACACACGAGGTGAGAGCTATAGGGCGGTAACTGGTCAATTCATCGGTAGGCTTACCAGGTTTTGGGGAAGACTGAACCACTGCCTCCCTCCACCGATCGGGATAGGAGTGGGTAGACCAGATTGAGTTGAACATAAGGACCCGTGAACCTAATAGAAGCCACGGAGCAGTCGCCACGGAGCAGTCAGCATCCGAATTTTCAAGAAACACCTTCGCTCAATTATAGTTCTCTACAATAGCTTCCTTTCCAATGATGGCATCGCAGGTTGCGATTGTTTTAAAACGGTCAAAGTGAAGCCAACTAGAAAACGGTACAATTTGGGTAACTCATATTTGGTGGTGTAGCGAAGTACTTCACAAAAGCGTCTAAACAAGTATATTAGTGAATAGCATGGAAACTTCCTACCAGCAGGAGGATATCCCATTTCTTTCCTACCGTATGATCAGACGGACATACTTTTTCGAAATAGGGCTGAAACCCTTTTGCGAAATACTGATAAAAAACGGAGACACGTAGCTACATACATGGGACAGAGCTTGTTGCCTCACATCCAAAAATGTCACACCCTTTCTTGTTGGCACTTACAAAAAAATAGCAATATCAAACGTCTCCCATAGGTTCACGGCATCAAGGTTCAAAGGGGCAACATCAACGCTATCTAAATATTACACACTTGTTGGCACCAGCCATCCAAATTTGACGAAAAAATTATCTTAGCGTGTCACGTAAAAAAAAAAACTTACAAGCGGTTTGAATGTAGAGAGGTAGTGAGAGAGATGGAGATGCTAGGCCAAATCCCCCAGGATGAGGGGTGACCGACGGCAAAGCGCATCACACACCCTCACATAACTTATTTTTTTTCAGTAAACAGTCCGGCCGGAAACCGCACAACACACACTCTGGGTCACGAGTGCGGTCCGAGGTCTGTGTCAGCAGCAGGGCCGGAAAGCGTGAATGGTTTACCTCCGCCGCGTCATGATGACCGCCCCCCCCCCCACACACACACACGGCCATCCCGTTTCTCACGAAACGCCAAGAGCGGGAAAGCACATCAGGGTCACGTCTAAAGTCAACCATTCACAACCATTTTTTACTCACGCCCAGTTATTGCACGCTCTCTCGCTACCTCCACATTCAAGTCTCTCCTTCCTAACGCCTGCTTCGCACTATCCATCCACCCAAACTTCAGTCTACCTCTAGGTCTACGTCCACTCGCCTCTGACTTCCACACCCTTTTCACCAATCTCCCCTCATCCGTCCTCGCCACGTGCCCGAACTATCTCAAAACACGCGAATTAACTCTGTCCTCTAACTTCTTCACCATCCCCATTCTGATTCGAACCACGTCGTTAGTGAACCTGTCTCTCAGCGACACCCCAGTCTTTCTCCTCAAATATTTCATCTCGAAAACATTCCACCTTCTTCTCTCCTCTGCTCTCACCCCCAATTTGAACTCGTGGAAATTGAATTGATATTATCCATTAAGAAGATTAGTCCATATATAATACCGTAAAAAAATTATATTTTGAAATTGAGTTCCACATGAGAAAAGTCGCGTTTTTTTTCGGTTATAGACTAACCATAAACGATTTTTCTCACGCTACTGTACATCAAACTGGTTATGATATATGCGACATTGACCACTCAATAAACAACGACCTATTGCTGACTAAAATTGCCATATCACCACTATTGTCGAGACCAAACTTGACACACACATGAATCACTACCTACTTTCTTTCACTCACAGCCAGATACTTAGTTTGAAGACATTGCGTTTTTTTTTAACGTACTCCCAGCAAAAGATAACTCATCACAAATTGAAAATGTTGTGAACCATGACATCCTCTTTTGAACTCTAACATCAGTGTTTCTCACCTTTTAACAGCTCGCACGACGTTTGCCAGTGATGGGCTCCACTCGATCTGAAGTTGGTCCAGTTGGACCCTGCCTTTGTATACACTGGGTGCGCCGTCACAATTGTCGCTTGCAGTGAAGCGTCTGGAGGCGACAGGGCTGGGGTCCGGAATGGCAGTAAAGCTCGCACCAGACTGCACCCTCTTGAGGTTAGCAAGGCCTCCGAGAAGAGGGTCACTTGACGTGCCCCGCCTTCTCCGACTGTTGTAGTGAAGGCCGGCGGCGGAGCCACCGTAACTACTGCTGCTGCTCATACGCGAGTAAGACCGGCTGAACTCGCCACCAGGACCCATCCACTCTCCTTCAAACTCTTCCCGCACCTCCACGGAGGGATCGAGTCCAGCGGTGCTGCAGCTGCTGCCGTGATGGCTCAGCTCAACATGACAGAGGCCGAGTGCGAGAGGTGTGCCCCAAACATGCTGTTGTTTGAAGCTTCCACCCCGTTGCTCTGCCAGCAGACTCAGCTGCTCAAAGGGGTTTAATGCGCTCAACTGCGGCAGGTCTTCAAGAACTACTCCAAGGCCACCTTCGTTTGGGTTGCCACAAATACCGGCCATGTACTCCTGCCTGCCAAGTTTGCCCAGGAAGCTGCACGATGTCTCCTCTCCCAATGCCCGCCCGCTAGTCGACGTAGTCGAGCCCCTGCGCATCTCGTTATTGCAGCTGTTGCCCACTCCGTCTGTCTCAGTCTGATCGTCCAAACTGTCAGCACTTCGGTTCTTGCGATTCTCGAAGTCACTGCTCGAGTTCCTCCTGGCAAAGCAGCGGCCAGTGGAGCAACAAAAAGCCGCATCGCAGTAGCAGTGCGTCAGTCGACAGGGTCGAACACAACAACACTCTTTCCCAAGTCGCGAAGTAAAGGCTTCAACGAGGAAGGTGCCGGTTCTGGTGTCCAAGTAACTGTGATACAGCGAGAGGTAGAGGGCGGGACCTGTGGGCAGCTGCATGCCAACACCGATGTCCCACAAGCCGATGACCACTTCCATGCAGACGAAGCTCTCGCGTGCAGTAGTGAGTACACTGCCACTACTGCCACAGCGACCGCTCTGGGACGAAACCAATAAGCAACAACTTTGGCAAGACAGAAACACCTCATTGATGGTATCTGTTAGATTTCCAGCTGATAAAACTAGCAAGGGCAAACGTGATGGCGATATGAACTTGGAACAGTTATCAAAATAATAAAAAAGCTATCAGGAGATACCGAAATCATAACGTTCTAGATATTTGGACCAAGGATAGAATTTGAGTTAGAACAGTTACAAGGCTTACAGGCAGTGTTTCCGTTTTGAGTTTACAGAAGGAGGCGAGGTGAGGAATAAAGGCTGTGAGGTCGCGATGATCGTACCAGTAGACGAGAGAGTGCACCTCACCCTCCATCAAGACGCCCCGGTCGCGGTGCTGAGGATTGACGCAGTGCATTACGACCAATGTTAAAATATTGGCAGGGTCGAGAAAATAGACTGCTAGGAATAACTGCATTAGAAAACATATGAAACCTTACCAGTTTAAAAAAAATGGCAAGGTGTTCCTGAATCAAGCTGACTGCTTATACTTCAATGAAGCTGAAGAAGAAATTCAAAATACACAAATTAGGATGAGTGAAATAAGTAGGGGTTTGATGTTTCTTTTTCCAAATTTCTTCTTGCATAAACTCTAAAATAACCTCAACTAACATTTCAAATCTCCCCTCACATTGCCAGTGGCATCGGTGGTTAATACCTCCAACAAATCAATGCAACTGGGTTCATACCTGGACGTCGAGTTTGAGTCTGTTGAGAGCAAAAGAGGAATGGTGACAGGTGGACAGCTTGGTGCCGTCGACGATCAGACAGCATGAGACGTTGGGCAGTAGCGCAGGTACGACCTCTGTGGAAGCAGCAGGGGAGGCTAGGAATGTTAGTTTGTACTTCCTGGAGTACCGATTACACTGGCTAAGCTGAACCTGGAAACAGACAATGGTAAACAAATAGCTACAGTACATTAAAATGAGTGGGAGCTGGTGCTAGAAAACAGCTCGTACAGGAAAAAGAGATTTCCATACGTACACACGATGCAAGATTGCCAATGGTACAGTGGTTAAAAGAGCACTCATGGATTTTGTGCTACTCTCGAGGAGAGTGGTGGGGAGGTTGTTGGATGTACAGGTGTAGGTAAGTCTGATGATCAACTGGTGGAAGAGTGATTGAAATAGGAGCAAGGGGAGTGGAAGGGAGAGTGGGAGGTGAAAGAAAATAGAGATGGTGAGTGATCTGAATGCGGCAAATAAAAATCCAGCAGGGTTGGAAAGAAAAATATGACAATGTGAGAGGGCCAGGTCTAGGAAATGGAAATGTGAGGTGTATTTTGAACAGTATGGGCATCTGTCCGAATCAATATTGCCTTACATAACTAAGTAGAGAGCCTTCAAGAAGTAGTTGCCTGCTGGCGGCTAATTATAACTCTGCTACCGTAACCCGCATAACTAATAGGGAGGAACCAGGGGGTAGGGATCCCAATCTTTGTAAATTCTTTCTTCAAAGACGGCAAGACGAGCAAGACGAACAAAGGGTCTTAGAGGCTCACGTCTCATCAAACCTTATTGTTAGGGGCGCTGAATGTGCGTGGTTGAATCTCGAACGAAGCAACGAGAGAGAGATTGGCGACATGTTTGTGAGGAAGAAGTTTGACGTGTTGGCGCTGAGGGAGAGTGCTGAAATGTTGGAGATAATGTAAGTTTGGCGTAGTAATTGGAAGGAAATTGGGCGTGGAGTAAGTAATTGCTAACAAGGTCACGCGGGTTTATGTTGGAAATTACACGCCCCAGTCAGATCACTTGCCGCTCCATGCAGGGCTCTCATAACATGCACTCCCTAAAATGGCAGAAGCGGATGCAACCACTCAATCTATAAACTGGCAGTTCAATGACACTGCAAAAAAAGAATGGATTTGCTCAATTCTTATCAATAAGCTAGAGGTCCTGCCACCAGAGTGGATTCAAATACCTGCAAATGCTGATAGGGATAAATTTGAAGAGCTCTATGGGTGTACATGCAATGCAGTTCTGGTGTCTGCAAGAGAAGCATTTGGGCTAAAAACGCCGCGTGGAATGCACAGAGTTCCAGGCTGGACCAGGCATGTTGCAGTCTTGCATGCCGCCGGCGTAGCTGCCTATGTGCAATGGCAAAATGCTGGGAGACCACGAAATGGCCTCCTGCATAGGGAAAAAAACAGAACGAATAACGCCTGCAAATACGCACTTCGTTTCTGTAAGAAACATGAGAACAAATTACATGCAAATAGTTTGGGTGAGAAAATTATAAATGGGCGAAGGATCAATTTCTGGAAAGGGATAAAAAATCTGAAACCGAAAGACAGCCCTGTTTTGCAATGTGTGAATGGTATAACAGGGGAGGGAAATATTGCTGAGAAGTGGTGCGACCACTTTGATGAACAGTGTTAACAACGATGCTGACTCAAATATTGTATATGAGGCGCCCAACCAGGAAAACAATAATAATGATGACGATTAAGTAGATATGTGGGAACTTAGATCAGCAGTTAAGAGATTGAAAAATGGGAAAGCTGTAGGGAAGGATGGTATACCAGCAGAAGTTTTTATATATGGTCCTGTTCAATTCCTCCATGTCATGTCTATTTTCTTCACTGGCTGCCTCAAGTCAAACTACCTACCAAAGCTACTTATGGATGTAATTGTGAAACCTATTTTAAAAACATAGACAAAATGTGCGACCGATGTAGGCAATTACAGACCAATATCAATAGCTACTTCCGCATCAAAGCTACATGAAATTATGATTCAGAACAGAATTGGCAAATCTCCAAACAACATCAACCAATTTGGCTTCAAGCCTCAACATGGAATGTATGTGGCTATTTTTACCTTAAAACAAACAATTAATTTCTTTGTCAGTAGAGGTTCGTCAATGTACTCGTGTTTTCTAGATGTCAAAAAAAAACTTTGATTGCGATATTCATTTTACACTGTGCACCTCGTAAAATTATTAAAATACTGGTACCAACAACAACAATGTGCAGCATGGTGAGGAACTTCAACATCAAATCAATTCCGAACAACCAATAAAATAAGGCAGGGAGGCCTTCTTTCGCCTCTCCTATTCAATGTGTATGTAGACAGCCTAAACGAGCGTCTAGCTCTTAGCCGCGTTGGGTGTCATATTGGCAACTGCTGTATTAACGCAATTAGCTACACCGATGATATTGTCCTCCTGGCTCCTCATGTGGATGCTCTTCAAATTATGATAAATACATGCGAAGCGGAGGCAGCGACGCTAGATATTGAGTACAATACTAGCAAATCTGTTAGTATGCTAGTGAAACCACGCCCCATGCAAAGATTCCAGTTTTGAATGGATAATGTGATAAATATAGCTCAGTTGGATTATGTGGACTGTTTTTCCTACTTAGAGCACTTGATAACAAACAACCAGTGTAACAGTGCTGATATCTCTAAACAGCTTAGGAAATTAAACGCGGCTGGCAATAAGCTTGTAAGAAAATTCAACTTCTGCTCGACAGATGTTAAATTACAGTTTCTTAAAACCTATTGCTATCCTATCTATTGCACCTCGCTGTGGTGTAATTTTACATGAGTCACCATCAGTAAACTAAGAGCAGCATACAATGATATTTTCGGAGGTTGATTGGTGTATATACCTAGAAGAACGAGTGCTAGCTTTGTATTCGGTGCATACGATGTTGACTGTCCTAAGGTACGAGCTAGAAAAAGTGCGTATAGCCTCCAGGAGCGTATTACAAACTCTAATAATCCCTTCCTGGAGTCTTTATGGAACAGTGGAGGATATGAAGAAGTGCGAAGAAGGTGTGTGGTGCGTGCCGTGTGGGCGGGTGCAGGAGGAAAGGCTGCGAGTGGTGGAACGAGGAGGTCAAACTTGCGGTGGCACGGAAAAGAGGAGCGTTTGAGGAGTGGTTGCAGGTGAAGTCGGAGGTGGCTTATGAAAGCTACAAAGAGAGGAGAAACAAGGTAAAGCGGGTGGTGAGGAGAGCCAAAAGGGACGCTGATGCCAGGTGGGGCAGACGGTTGTACCAGAATTTTGAGGAGAACAAAAAGATGTTCTGGAAAGAGGGGAAGAGGGTGAGAAAGGGAGAGACTGGCAGGAAGGAAATGGTGAAAGATGAAAACGACCAGTTGTTGTTGGAAAATGGTGATGTACAGAAGAGGTTTGATTTGATTTGAGCCTCAATTCCACCAGAGCCTCAACGTGAGTCATAATAGGCTCCCCCGTAGGGCGCGACCGTCGTTGATTCAGGTAAGTTCACACGGCCTCGCGTGCAAAAATATTAGTCATGTCAAGATGAAGTCAGTTCATACTTCAATTGTGACATATTCGCGTACTAGCGCGTACGAGAGAGTAAAGAGTTAACGCGTATCATCGTACAATGTGTTATTTCTGTGCGTAATGGGTTGGAGAGACCACCCTCTTGCACAGGTGTTTGGGGTTTAGACAGCTTCCTATAATCCGGTGTGTTTTCCGAAAGCGATAAGCTTTTAACGGTAGGTTGGGTCCGTGAGTAGGCTTGGTAGGCTGCACGGGGGATTTAGGAACGCTCGTCGGGCTGCCGCGAGTGCGTTGCAATCCATCAGTTAGTGTTTCACGCTGATAGCAACTTGGTGGCAACAGGGGCAAAGTGGTGCGTTTGGTCCTATGTCGACATCCATCAGGTGGTTGTGAGTTATCCACGTATGTCCCGCGCACTAGCGGTTGATGAACACTTGGTCTTTTCTGTTGGTGAACTTTGTTTCCCATTCTCCGACTGAGGGTTTGACTGAAAGCATTTTTTGTCCACTCAGCTGCCACATTTTATCCCATCGGGATGTTATATGGAAGTTTGATGATAAGGAACCAGTCCCGGTAATGTATTGCAAAAAAATGTTGTTGGTGAGTAGATGCTAGTTTAGCAAGCGAGTCCGTAAGTTCGTTTCCCCCTATTCCCGCGTGTCCGGGGATCCAGCAGAACTCCACTGCCTGACCCGTCTCGGTCATCACAAAGAGATCGTGCTGCATCTTACGTAGAACAGGATGTTCATAATGCAGTGTTTTAAGCTGGGTGAGGACACTCAGACTGTCTGAGAATAAGACGTACTTGGGGAAGCGATGTGTTTTTGCAATAGAGATGGCCAGTTCGAGTGCGCGAAGCTCCGCAGAGAACATGGAGGCCTTAAGTGGGAGGGTGGCCGAGAGTGGGGTGTCCCCGCACACAGCGGCGGCTCCCACTCCGTCCGCGGTTTTGCCTGCATTGGAGTGTACATATATTAATCAATTTGAGGTTGCTCTTACACGAAGCTATCCGAAGTTTTTACGGATGCTAATTTGTCCATTTATTCGTCCGTCCTCTTTACGCCTGTGCTGCCAGAAGGACATTGACTCCAGTGCACTAGAAAGCATTGGCACTACAATCATTGAGCTTGTTGATTTCTTGATGTTATCGCCTTCGGCTGCTGACACTTGATTCATCATAGCTTGCGGTTTGGAGAGTTAGTGGGTCAATTTGTAAGTAAATGTGATAAAACTATTCATTTTTAGAATATGATTTTTCCAAAATTTTAGCCTTGTAGCCTGGGCTTTAGAATTTTGCTACCGTATCCACCGCGTGTCGTAGAAGGCGACTAAAGGGGCGCCCCGAAGCCGGGAGTAGAATCGTGCTACCGCAACCCCCAACGTGTCGTAAAAGGCGACAAAACGGGGCAGAGCGAAGATGCTAAGAATTCCGGTTCTCTGTAAAACCTTTCCTCGACGACGGCAAGACGAGCGGGGGGAGGAGAGGCACACGCTTCTCTAAACCCTTTTGTTAGGGTCGCTGAATGTGCGTGACTGTAGTACGAGTGATGTAAAGAGGAGGGAGATAGGTGAGATGTTTGTAAGGAGGAAGTTGGATGTGTTGGCGCTGAGTGAGACGAAGTTGAAAGGTAAAAGCGAATGTGAGTTTGGTGTTGTAAGTGGAAGAAAATCTGGTGTGGAGGAAGGTTGGGCACGAGAAGGTGTGGTCTTGATATTGAGTGACCAGTTGGTTAGTAGCGCTACCGAATGGAGGGAGGTGTCCCCAAGATTGATGTGGGTGAAAGTAAAGTTAGGCGTAGAAAGATGGGCATTTGTGAGTGCTTACGGACCTGGCAGTGAGAGGAGTGAAGAGGAGAGGGAGCAATTCTGGACTGACTTGAGTGAGTGTATTGAGAGTTTTAAGGTGATTTCAATGTAGTTGTACTGGGTGACCTTAATGCGAGAGTTGGAGATGAAATGGTGGAGAATGTGATAGGGAGGTATGGCGTTCCCGGTAGAAATGACAGTGGAGAAAACCTGATAGGTCTGCGTATGGAGCAGGAGCTGGTGGTAGGGAACAGTTTGTTCAAGAAGCGAGATATTCACAAGTACACATGGGTAAGGATGGCCCATGGTGCAATGGTGGAGAGAACACTGATAGATCATGTGCTGATATCGAGGAGAGTGGTGGGGAGGCTGTTGGATGTGCGGGTGTTGAGAGGGGAGGGTGGAGGAGTGTCTGACCATCTGCTGGTGGAAGG
>SDVV010035580.1:0-11041 GCA_016164225.1 Gammarus roeselii
TTGTGTTGCTTTCAGAGCTCAGTTTGCCCGTGTGGCCGCTGACGCATTAATTTTGATGCTACCTGTACGCACTAGGGTGCGTACATATCTCACTTAATGTTTGAAAAGATTGGAAGCGGAAGTCCGTTTGGAGTAAGCGTTTTTTCTTTTGCGCACCAGCGTGCGTCTGTTATTGCTAAAACTTTCACTTTTTTCTAACGTTGAAAGCGTTGTTTTGTTTTTTCCTCGCACACTTGGGCGTGCGAGCCTGCTTTAATCAATGATCGTCGAGCCCTACGGGGGAGCCTATTATGACTCACGTTGAGGCTCTGGTGGAAGTGAGGACCAAATCAAATCAAAATCAAATCAATGGCTTCAGCTGATGGAGAGTGTCTGTGATCTGGTGTAGGACGAGCGTAAGCGTAGCGTAGAGTAGGGTCCTACACCCAAAGGCTTCAGCTGCTGGAGTCTGTGCTCTGCCCGATGGCTGCAGCTGATGGCGTGTGTCTATGCATTGCAGTGTAGGTCTGCGCCCTGAAATAATGTGTGGGAGGACCTTTGTTTATGTTTATGAAGTGGTCCTCCAATAAGGGGACCATTCACCTTTTTGGATCATCTAAAGAGGCGGGGCGTCCTAATACCCTGATCTCATTGATACACTTACAATTTAGGCCGTTAACGGATTTTGTTGGCTCCTCCCATCTTACTGTTTACAATATAAGATACCCGTGAGCTAAACAGTGTTATTGGATCTAGTCTATACGATTGCTGACACACGGAGTTTTACAAAGTGCACAAATGGCTCTCAACTCGTCAACGTCTCCTACGTCATACGATCCACATGGGGACCACCTGTTTTTCTAAACAAACATCGGAGGGGAATTAAAAATATGCAAGGCAAGGGATTTCTTCGTGTTACTTAAGATAGGGTTAACAGGCCTAAGGCCTACACTGTTTCTAGGGGCACACAACGCAGCTGTTAACGGAAGCTGATGATAACACAGCTCTAAAAATCCTGCGAGAAATTGCGGAAGGAATTCTGACTGGCAACTCTGATGATATTAAGGCAATCGTAGGCAACCCGAGAAAACCGGATAAGCTGCTCAGCAAAATACATGCAGTAATGCACAAGTGTAGCCTCTCCAAACTACCAACCTTTCTACCTGGAGCTGATGTGAGTAGACTGATCAACCAGGAGGTCAGCAGAGCAGCCAGTGGGGAGATCAGCAAGGAGGACAGCCAGGACGTCATTGAAGATATCAACAAAGAAAAAGTGTTCCAGCTGCCTAACAATGGAACAACGCATGGACAAACTAGAAAAAATAGTTGAACAGGCAATAATGAAGAGACAAGACGAATCGGAGATATAAAAGCAGCACAGACTGAAGCAGCAACAAAAGATTGTAAAAGAAGAAGTCTCGCCAATTAGAGAAAATATGAAAGTTGTCAAGGAAACTATGGCCTGCTTGGAAGCAGTAGCCTCGACTGCCCACAGGAGCGCAGTAATACTTAACGCACGAGCTACGAAGGAACAGCCAGGGATGACTGTAAACACAACAGGCTCATCTGCATCGACATTTAACACATCAACCATCGGTACAACAACCAAATCTACGCAACCCATCACCACTCACCCTCCCCTACCGAATTCTCTAAGCCAACAACTCCGCACCCTCTATCCACCAAAGCCAATGCCTCAACCGGCTTATGTAATTTGCGAGCTGCTAGACGTGGAGGCAGAATTCAGCAGAACGGAAGACACGACAAAAGCGTCCTGTACGAAACAAAAAGCCGTAAACAAGGAATTAAGAATGGTCCGTTTCGCTCGCACAAACAACTGACAGTCAAAGCTAATTGCAAAGACAATTGAAGGTGGCCAGTTTCAGAAGGTGGATAGAAGAAGAAAAATGACAAAACAGCTAATTGGAACTGGACGTGAGACTGTTGAAGCCTTCCCAACACAAACAAGCAGCATTTATGTCTCTATCTACGGTGACATCACCGACCAGCAGATATTAAGTGAGGTACGTCGGCAAACTGAAGACGACTGACACGGTGGAAAAGTTGAAGCGGCTCGGAAAATGTTCCACTTTTAAAATTAGTGCAAGCTACCTGCAAATTGTGCGGCTGAAATCGCCGGACGTCTGGCCAGCAGGTACACGAGTACGAAACTTCTACGAGAGCAAGAAGAATGGTGAGTCCTCGGATAAAAGCTAATCAATGTGTACTTCCTACTCTGCTCTCTAAAATGCAAACTCTCTTCGATAATCTTCGCTTGGTCACTTTTAATTGTGATGGATTTAATAGTGCAGAAAGTGGTGTGAAAATTTTATGTCTAAATAATGATATATGTGCGTTACAAGAGACATGGCTCTTCAAACATGATCTCCCTATTAGTCTATCCAGAGACGGCCGCTCACATCATTTCTCCATCTCGTCAATAAATTCAGAGGAAGGTATACTCAGACGACGTCCGTATGGTGGGTTGACCTTCTTATGGTCGGATAAGGTTAGTCCGTATGTAAAAATAGAAGAGTGCAATGATGATAGGGTTCTCGGGTTATCTCTGTGTATTTGCCATATGCCGCTCATCATAATGAAGAGCTGGTCTTAGCATATAATGGGAAATTAGAGGCTGTATTAAGTGGATCAAATTACGATAATGTTTGTGTTATGGGGGACTTAAACTGCCACCCAGGCAGCAGAACATTTAGCGAATGGCAGATACTTCTAGCGGACAATGAAGTAGACTTTGTTGATGTTGCACTGCTGCCACTGATCACGCATACTCAGGTTAATCACAACGGGAGATCAGTTAAATGGCTCGATCACTTTGCTCTTACTCCAGCAATTGCCAACAATGTCACACGGGTTTATGTTGGGGATTATACGCCTTTGTCAGATCCCTTGCCGCTTCATGCAGAGCTGTCACTACGTGAGCTCCCTATAATGGCAGAAGCGGATGCAACCACTCAATCTATAAACTGGCACTTCAA
The DNA here is from genome assembly GCA_016164225.1 of Gammarus roeselii. Taxonomy (NCBI): domain Eukaryota; kingdom Metazoa; phylum Arthropoda; class Malacostraca; order Amphipoda; family Gammaridae; genus Gammarus; species Gammarus roeselii. The sequence goes on from SDVV010035580.1 coordinate 2,976, forward strand.
TGACATTGCCAAACAAAAAGGTTTTGCTCAATTCTTATCAATAAGTTAACTGTTCTGCCACCAGAGTTGATTCAACTTTGCAAATGCTGATATGGATAAATTAAATGAGCTGTATGGGTGTGTATGTAATGCAGTTCTGGCATCTGCAAGAGAAGAGTTCGGGCATGTGACTGTCCTGCATGACGCCAGCGTAGCGGCCTATGTGCAATGGCGAAATGCTTGGACACCGCGAAATGGCCCCATGCATAGCGAAAAAACAGAACGAATAACGCCTGCAAATGCGCACTTCGCTCCTGTAAGGAACATGACGACTAGTTACGTGCAATAGTTTGTGCGAGAAATTGATTAATGGACGGAAGATCGAAATCTGGAAAAATATGAAAAATCTGAAACCAAAAGACAGCTCTGTTTCACAATGTGTGAATGGTATAACAGGGGAGGGAAATATTGCCGGGATGTGGCACGACCACTTCGATGGTATAATGTACAGTGTCAACAATGATGCTAACTCGAATAGTGTTGATGAGGCGCTTAACCAGGGAAACAATATTAATAAAAATAATAATAATAATAATGATGAAGTCAATATGTGGGAACTTAGATCAGCGGTTAAGAGATTAAAAAATGGAAAAGCTGTAGGGAAGGATGTTTTACCAGCAGAAGTTCAATTCCTGCATGTTCAATTCCTGCATGTCATGTCTATTTTCTTCATTGACTGAGTAAGTCTAACTACCAACCGAAGCTATATGTAGTTGTAAAACCTATTATTAAAACAAAAACAAAATGTGCGACTGATGTAGGCAATTAAACACTTATATCAATTGCTACTGCCGCATCGAAGCTACTAGAAATTGTGATTCAGAACAGACTTGGCGAATGCCTCCAAACAACATCAATTAATTTGGCTTTAAGCATCAACATGGAACGGAAATGGCTATTTTTACCTTAAAACAAACTATTAACTTCTTTGTCAGTAGAGACTCGCTAGTGTATATGTGTTTTCTAGATGCCAAAAAGCCTTTGACCGCGTTAATCGCTGGGTCATGTTCAAGATACTAATTGAAAATGGGCGCCTGTGCACATCACAAAATTACTTAAATACTGGTACGAACAGCAACAATGTGCCGTACGGTGGAGAAACTCAACATCAACTCCGTTCGAGAACAACCAATGGAATAAGGCAGGGAGGCCTTCGTTCAACACGGCTAAGAGCTAGACGGGCGTCTAGCTCTTAGCCTGTTGGGTGTCATATTGGCGACTGCTGTATTAACTCGATTAGCTGCGCCGACGATATGGTCCTCATGGCTCCTCATGTGGATGCTCTTTGAATTATGGTAAATGTATGCGAGGCGGAGACCGCAATACTAGACATTAGGAAAAATACAGCAAATCTGTTTGTATGCTAGTAAAACCGCGCACCATGCAAAGGTTCCATTTCCGAACGAATAATGTGTTAAATGGTGCTCAGTTGGATTATGTGGACAGTTTCCTCTACCTAGGTCACTTAATAACAAACGACCGTGTGACAATGCTGAAATCTTTAAGCATCTCCGGAAATTCAAAGCGGTTGGCAATCAGCTTATAAGGAAATTTAACTTCTGCACGACAGATGTAAAAATACAGCTTTAAAACCTACTTCTACCTTATCTAATGTAACTCACTGTGGTGTAAGCACACGAGAGCCACTATCAGTAAACTGAGAGTAGCATACAATGATATTTTCCGGAGGTTGGTTGGTGTACCTAGAAGATTTTGATTTGATTTGAGCCTCATTTCTACCGGAGCCTCAACGTGAGTCAAAATAGGCTCCCCCGTAGGGCGCGACCGTCATTGAATCACGTAAGTTCGCACGGCCTCGCGTGCAAAAATATTAGTCATGACAAGATGAAGTCATTACATATTTCAATTGTGGCACATTCGCGTACCAGCGCGTACAAGAGAGTGAAGAGGTAACGCGTATCTTCGTAAATCTCTGTGCGAAACGGGGTGGAGAGACCGCCACGCTTGCGCAGTAGTTTGGGGTTTAGACAGCTTCGTATTGTCCGGTGTGTTTTCCGAAAGCGATAAGCTTTTTACGGTAGGTTGGGACGGTGAATAGGCTTTGTAGGTTGCACGGGGGATCTATGAACGCTCGTCGGGCCGCCGCGAGTGCGTTGCAATCCATCAGTAAGTGTTTCACGCTGATAACCACTTGGTGGCAACAAGGGCAAGGTGGCCCGTTTGGTCCTATGTCGACATCCATCAACTAGTTGTGAGTTATCCACGTGTGTACCGTGCACAAGCGGTTGATGAACCCTTGGTCTTTTCTGTTGTACCTAGAAGAACGAGTGCTAGCTTTGTATTTGCAGCATATAATGTTGACTGTCTTAAGGTACGAGCTAGAAAAGTGCCTATAGCCTCCAAGAGCGTATTTTAAAATCTAATTATCCCTTCCTGGAGGCCTTATGTAATAGTGAGGGATACGAATTATCTCCAATAATAGAGAGGTGGGACATAATCCTGCTGGTGCAGGAAGATCCCGATATTAACAGAAATAATGTTTGACATCTGCCTGCCTTTCCTTGTTGTGGGCCCATTGAACGTACGTGAATGGCAGGCTGGGATACGTCCCCGATAAGTGGTTGGCAAGTGACTCCTTCTCAAAAAGTGAGCTTTAGTATATACAGTCATGTAGGAGAGGGACATACTAATGTATCCAGTAGCGCTTGTCGCCAACTCAACTTAGGAATCCATGTCGCGCATTTCAGCCCTACTCTGTCATATCATACTTGTTTCTGTGTAATCATTATTGTACTTTCGAGTGCTTCAATAAAGTCTATTATTATTATTATATTATTATTATTATTATTATTGGTATTATTATTATTATTTTTATTATTATTATTGATTGTATTTTTGTTATTATTGTGAGAGCAGGATATGCTGTTTTGTGTAACTCCGTTCTAGACTGCCACTTATGAAATCCAAATTCAAGCCACTCGGAGGATTCTGACGCTAAGTTTATGTTAAGACATGTTACGACTAGGGTGTTCATTAGGATTACAGGTAGAGATAGTTGTAGACTAACACCTAACAACCGTCGAGCTCTTGATGAACTGCTCAGTAAACGGATTAGCGACACTTCTGGCTCTTTTGTAGACGAATGGCCATAATTCACTGCAGCTCTGCTCAACCAATGTTTGAATACTAGTCTTCATAGATGCATATTTTTATAGTCTTTGTATCATTCGTCAATGTTTCCTACCGATTTTTCTTTTCATATGTTTATCAACAATAATGTAACACGGCAAAATGTTATCTTGCACAGATCGCGGGGATCACGAGTTGTTCCTCATTGTTGATATTACACCCGCTAGCGGGGATGAACTAAATAATAAATTACTTGTCACAATAACATTAACTCAATATCATGGTTATTTCATTGTAAAATTGTATAGTAATAAGGGCAATGCTGCACTACTGTCTTAAGTTCACATGTGCTGTCTGTGTACATGAACATTGGTAAAAAAAACTTTCAAACCTAGCATAGCTGGTCCAACCTCTGTGACGTTCTCTCAAACACACCTGCTCAAATATTGTCGTATATATTGTAAACACATATTTAAAGATCATTGTTGTGTGCTGAATACGGTGATACAAGCCACATGTCATTTTGACCATGGTTTGAGAACCGTACCAATTCTGTAAGCATGATTCTGACCGCCACAAAGGCACCACTGAAAAAGAGACAACGATAGTTAGATTTCAAGTTTATTGATGAAATCATGTAAAGAAGACTACGTAACAGCCCTACACATATGTTTGTGCACGTGCATTGCGGTACAGGCTCAAGAATTTGCCTAGATTGTCCTACTATAAAATATTACCACAGCCGATTACACAGTGTGGTAATGATATTGAAAAACAGATCAGACGACTAAAAGCCGTTGGTTCTCATATGCGCCAAAAGAAGCTATAGAAGAGCTCTTAAATCAGTTTTTTTCTACTGCAATGCACTGCGAAGATATTTCTTCCAGTATAATATGAGAAAACTGACAATGAAATATAATTGCACCTTTCGTCTTCTGATGAAGGTCCGACGTTTGCGAGCATGGTATTTGCTAAGAACGCTTCGAATCAATGTACTATTCCGTAAAGTGGCACACATCCTCAAAACTAGAGCAAAGGCGACTGACAATAAAATCATGCTGTCAATCTGCACTAGTGATGCGCTCGCTGTGTCGTCATTGTTAGGTTGGTAGAGATAAATGCTGTACACTCAAATATAAGATAATAAGTCACAAAGGCCTCATCCTCGATTTTCCCTGCCAGGGGTCCATGTCTGACACACAGACGACGTTTTGACTTGGCTCACACACGAAATTCGCATATTAGAGCAAAGACGCGTCTCTGCAGCAGGACAATGTGGCAGCTGTGTCCGTGGCAGGACATTCGTTCGCGACAAGGCAATGTGGCGGTTGTGTTCGAGGCAGGACAATATGGCGGCAGGGAAAGAAGAAATACATAGAATGAGCACGTTAGTTTGCCAAGGGAAACCTTTGCATACTAAACCTTTGTACTTGAAAGATTTCAGCAGTGCCCATGTACACACCTAACACGAATGAACATCTTTTAAATGATCCTGATTAGTCGGAATATGAGTGTTTGTACCATAACAAGATGACGACCGTGTGTGTTGGACAGACTCGTAGCAGAGCAAATCGGGGATGATCCTGCCGTATAATTTGGGGCATTGTCCAAAATAGAAACGCCAACTTTTGTGCCTTCTCTGATGTTGTTGTACACCACGGAGTAGTGGCTTCACGCCGTCGTGTTACGTTCTTTTGCGTGCAACTGGACATATTTGCGGGCAACATGACGAGCATCATGTGGGACGGCGAAAGGGGTGTTCGGAGTCTCTTAATTCTGCTTCCGTTATTCAGCCATGTTGAATAAGAAGAAAAAGACCCGTATCAGGTTCCTACCAGAGTGCCAGGTAGATTACTTCTGAGGTCGGCGCTACCCTTTGGTCATTCTAACAAATTATTAAGTTTGAGGGGATGACGGGAGGGGGTTCATCCGTTATTGGAAACTACAACATCCTGAATATTCGTTTACACTACACATGTATGCTAGTGTAAACTAACTATTTCAGGAGCCTGAGTTTCCAATTACTGCAAGAATATAAAAATCGCGAAACTGAACACATATCTGGGCAAGTTAAGAAGAAGAATTTGTCCTATCGGCGTATCTTCCGACGGGCACTAGTAATGTTCGAAGAATGAAGTCACCCTCACCCAAGAGCCCGCTTTCAGACATTGATCAAGCGTAGCTCCTCGGGTGACAGTTTTGGAAGGGCCAGCTCCCCTATAAGAGTGTGCCGAGACCTAATTGGTGTTAATGCCGGCTAAGGGGAGGATTAATTTCAGCCAGCGCGCCACGGAGTTTCGTTGAATAGGTCGTTTTGTCGTCCACGACAGGAATAATAATTCTCTTTCCCTCTGGCAATTGGGCTGGATGGATGATTATTCATATTATATATAGATTATTAACACTTTATTTTAGTATTTTAGTATTTCTTCCTCTATGGGCTCTAATATTTATTCCTGCCCTTTTTTCACGGTGATCAATTTTGTATTAGTAACATAATTATACATCGTTAGACGCCCGCAAGGGCGCTGGGTGGATTTGTGCGATGACTTCGGGTTGGGGGCCCGGTGGAGCGCGGAAAAAACTACTACTCTTCGTTGAACCTACTCTGAATCTATGTTAAACCAACTCGGTATCTATGTTAAACCTACTCGGTATCTATGTTAAACCTACTCGGTGTCTATGTTAAACCTACTCTGTATCTGCATTAAATACACTCTGTATTTACGTTAAACCTACTCGATTACTACGTTAAACCTACTCGGAATCTACGATAAACCTACTCGGAATCTACGTTAAACCTACTCGAAATCTACGTTGAACCTACTCTGAATCTACGTTGAACCTACTCGTAATCTACGCTGCACCTACTCTGCCACTCATCAATTGCCCTACGGGAGAGTCTGCATTAACTTCGCGTTACGACTCCGGTGGAAAACAGAAGCAACTACTACTACTTCTCCCTTTGGCAACAAGTTCATTACGAATGAGAAGAGTTCAATCACTGTAAGCTAGGGCATAGCTTGCAACGTTTATTTCGGGAAAGTTGGACCGCACTAGTTTGAGACTTTCAAGGCAGTCGTCCTTAGTCAAAAGACTATTACGAAACAGAGAGTATCGTTTTCCTTCTATTTTCAAATTATTTATATAAAGGGAACGAAATGTTTGACTACGATCAGACGATGTAAGGGCGATTCATGTTAGAGTTTTTAAAGTTAACATCTTGAAATTAGTTGTCAGGAGGATGGAGAGTGCTGAGGTATGATAATAGTTTAGCGACTTGCCAGAAAGTGTAATATTTTGGCAGGCGTGGCTGCCTTAGGTAAAATGAGCGAAATTCTACTAATTATTCTGTTGTCGCCTATGGCGAGTTTAACGAAAGCAGTCAAGAAATTAAAGCTAACGCACGACGTTGAAAGTGCTAGATTGGAAGTCGCAATCGAATAAAAAAAAGTCACAACCCGTTGCAATGGAGAAAAAAAGATGCACACCTTCTGAAGACCAAGTGCTGAACTTGGACCACGACCGCTCGTATGTAGGGAAGGTAGCTTTGGAAAAGTTTTGGAAGATCATTCGTGCCGTACTTTTCGATTTGTCACAGTTGATACGGGAGGCGATTAGATGTTCCAAGCCACCAGGTCAAACGGTTTGGGGAGCGGAAGCTTCTCCTGAATGCAGTCGCCTGGCAAAGCGATCGGGTCCGTTATTAGTGAATTAATCAGTATGTGTAAGCTAGAAAGACCAGGCCTATCTGGAGTGGTTTTGTTGTTATAACAGTCGTTATTTCGCTTCATTTCTTCCCTAGATCATGCTGTCCTTCTAATTCTTCGCCTGCCACTTGTTCCTTCTTTGAGGGGACAACTCACAGCTTGATTAATGGCTGCACCTGCCATTGTCAGTCTGGGCCGTGCCTCAGACCAGCAGTTGCCACGGGCCGCTAGGAGTAAATTTGTGTTTCCTGATTCATACTTTAGCGTAATTTGAAGGATAAGGGAATATATTTCTCGCGTAAACACACTTCAGGCCATTAAAACTAAAGACGGGCTATCTTGTGATACTTCCCTTATTATGAAAATGAACACTAGTGCGTAGATATTTAACCACGAATCCACGATGACACCCACGATGGCACTCATCTATCGAACATTTACCCGTTCCACAGCCGTACCGTAAATTTATTTTGTGTTAGAAGATAGTGATTAGGTCCGATGTATTGATCAACCCGTTTATACGAATTTATAGGCTTGTACAAATCTTATTGTGGCTGTAGGTATCATTTGGGTTGCGGTTCAGAAGCACAAATTCTGCACCGCTGCTCGCATTCTGTGCTGGCCTAGCGTGGCTTGTGCCAGGGGTACTTTAACAGGCGCCCACCGAGTATTTAAACGAGGGTAAAATGGCCTCCAGCGCAGTTAAAAGAGCGACGTGGTCTGAAGACGGGAGTGCAGACACACACTCTCCGGCCAGTGGCGACACTCACTCGCACCAGACACTCCCTCGCTACACACTCACACCCCAGACTCTCTCGGCAGCGGCAGCTGGGCATCGGTGGTACACTCTACACACTCCCTCGCTATAGGCACACACACTCTCCACCACACGCTCGTCTTACGCGTGTTACATATCTTTGGCTGTTAATCACTTGTGTTTATACTCAGTATTCTATTGTTAGAATAACCTTTGCCTTGTCAACTACTACAAAAAGACAAATATAAAACCAATGTGTCTTCATTCACCCTTGATTTGCCCAATTATCCAACTTGAAAAGACTGTAACATAACATAGGTGACCAGCGGTGAGGGATGTTTAAAGCAAACAAAACCACTTAAAAACCATCACTTCACACTTCTTCAAAACAAAATGCTTTACGTCCCCTTCCACGCCTTCCCGAGAAACTCGATACCCGACCAGTGCCTCCCTCGAGCCAACGCTACCAC
>SDVV010035581.1:0-11041 GCA_016164225.1 Gammarus roeselii
ATCGACGACCTGTGCAACCATAAGGTGAGACCAGAGGCAGGATCGACGACCTGTGCAACCATAAGGTGAGACCAGAGGCAGGATCGACGACCTGTGCAACCATAAGGTGAGACCAGAGGCAATATCGACGACCTGTGCAACCATAAGGTGAGACCAGAGGCAGGATCGACGACCTGTGCAACCATAAGGTGAGACCAGAGGCAGGATCGACGACCTGTGCAACTATAAGGTGAGACCAGAGGCAATATCGACGACCTGTGCAACCATACGGTGAGACCAGAGGCAGGATCGACGACCTATGCAACCATAAGGTGAGACCAGTGGCAGGATCGACGACCTGTGCAACCGTAAGGTGAGACCAGTGGCAGGATCGACGACCTGTGCAACCATAAGGTGAGATCAGAGGCAGGTGAGGCAAGGGTAGGAACTATACAGGATCGACGATCTGTGCAACCATAAAATGAGACTATAAGCAGGTGAGGCAAGGGTAGGAACCAGCCAGGATCTACGACCTATGCAGCCATAATGTGAAACCAGAGGCAGGTGAGGCAAGGGAAGGAGCCAGCCAGGATCGACGACCTCTGCAACCATAAGGAGACCAGAGGCAGGTAAGGCACGGGTATGGGTGATAGATTAGATGTACCTTGGTTTCCAGCGCTGTAGGAGTCAATAATCATCTGGCGCCGAAATCAGCCCGGGGTAGGTGAGGGTAAGGCAGTTGAGGGTTTTGCTGTTGAGGGCGTTGGGCAGCTGAGAGTAAGGCAGGTGAGATCAGGGCAGGTGAGGGCAGGGCAAAGGAGGGCAGGGGCCGGTGAGAGCCAATGCATTATATGCTGGCAAGGTACAGTAGCGAGCAAAAATTCGTTTATGATTTGAAACTGAGTGAAATCTTCAATATCCATTTCCGCTCTATATTTGAGCTTATCGGAAATTTGATTAATATTACCCATTAAGAAGCTTTGTTCACACATAGTACCGTAAAAAAATCCGATATGATGTTAAATTCCACGTGAGGAAAGTCGAATTTGTTATTCCAGTTGCAGACTAACCATGAACGAATATTTGCTCGCTACTGTACCCGGCTATTGTACCTCGCTACTGTACCTGGCTACTGTACCTCGCTACTATACCTACCTGGTTATCTAGTTGGAAAATCTCTGTTGGGGAAAAAAAAAATAATGATCTTGCAAATGTACTTGAGCGCATGCAATGTTTTTGTACTAACTTCATTTTAGTGGGTAATAAAAAAAGATCTTGTTGGAAAGGGGAATCATTGTCTTGAATCATTGTCTTGTGTAACAGCCACTGTACCTTGAATCATTGTCTTGTATAACAGCCACTGTACCTTGAATCATTGTCTTGTGTAGCAGCCACTGTACTTCGAGAAAGCTTCAGACTTTTTTGTGGCATGGCACTTGGAAAGATCTTGTTCAGAGATGGGAGTATTTATCGTTTTTAGAATAGAACATTTACATTGTTTTTTTTTGTTCTTACACCTTTGATATATTATCCGCAGGAAGACCAACTGAAAGACTTCCAGGAGATCAAGACCATGATCGCCGCGCACACCCCCGTGCTTCCTCCCCCAACCCGCACTCCTGCACCCACCACCTCTAGAGATAGCACACCCAAGGGTAGTCCCAAGAAGACGAAGAGTAGACACGCCACCCCTTCGCCCTCCTCTTCTCCAGCTCACTCTCCTCCTGTCCACCCTCCTCAGCCTCCCACCTCCCTGAATATCACGAAACCGAACTACAGCTCAGGTTCTCCCCGGATCTCTCCGCGGGGCTCTCCCAGCTCTCCGCGTTCTCCCAAAATCAGTGGCACTGGCAAAAGAACCAAGTCTCCAGCCATGGGCGCAGCAGCTGCCAAGTCCCCTAGCAAAAAATCTGCCAATGGACCTCCTCTTGACACTGCCATGTGATCTTCTGCTTCAGAACCTGCAAAACCCTCATAGACTATTACCTTGACTACGCAAACACCTTAAGTCCTCTTAGACAAGACCATCTTGTACCAACGGTGTACCTACGTGAAATGTCAGACAATACTAGACTACACTCGTGTTTAAAGCTGTCAAGATTGCCACGTCAAGTTTTTGTCGACAACACCTACTGGTTAAGCCTGCTCCTTTGAACGTCCGTATCTCCTTGATTATCTTCTGCCATCAAAGTGTTGGCTTCCATCCTTCCCAGATGCTCAGAATTGTACTTAGTTAACGACCAACTTTGCGAGACGACCTATTGGGCTCAGCAATTGACATTTTTACGACAAGCCCCATTTATTGACTACCTTCTGGTCTCAGTAAATTGACGTTCCAAAGACAGCTTCCATTCATTGACCACCTATTGGTCTCGGTAATTGATATTTTAATCGAGCCGCTCGGGACTGCCTATTGGTCTCATTGACGTTTTAACGACAGGCTGTATTCGTTCCTCATAAGCCTCCACACTCTCATCTAATCTATTCGTTCCTCATGAATCTCAGCAACTGCTAATGCCTAAACATAAAGCTCCCAAAAATTTCTTAGCGGACTAAGACGTTAACACTGTAAAACTGCAATCCTCCTTGAGTATTTATCAATTCATTCGTCAGCGTACTCATATATCTCGGCAGTTAATGCTACAATATCATTGTCTGCATACTAAATCAGCAGAAGAAAATCGGTATCAGTGTTACCAGAAGACGTTAACCGGAAGCAGGCGACATACTTTGACGTGTTGCCAGTTTTTAGCCTCACGCAGTTAGCCGGCCTCGACAACCACAGAACAAGAAGTACTATTGTTGCTCGACATTACGCACTTCAGTGTAAAGAAACGAGAGGAAGGTAGCCAAACTATTATCAATAGCTATATTTACAAATCTCCTGTGATAGAATAACTTCTATTCGACATAATATACTTTACATAGACGCATAGATAGATAGCTCGCTCGTGCTCCTTCGCTCGTTGAACTTTTGAATGAAACAACACATCTAACCTGGTAGCTCTCCGCACGTCACTCACAGCTCGCCTGTCATCTCCGTTTTCAGCTGTCAGTTTGTTGCTTCTCACCTCCGCTTCCAGCTTCCAGTTTGCTGCAGTAGCTGCTGTTGTTGATGGCACTCCACTTCACCCTCCATCGTTCAAAAGATGACGATCTTGATCAGTGTCTTGGCTTTAATGTGGTTTTAGCCACCGATGGGCTTCAGAGTCTTGCATTGTTAAAGCGGCGCACTTGCAGTGATGGGTCAGAAATATCTGAATACTCATTTACAATAGCTTGGTGTTTCTTCTTAAGTGTCAAGCTGTGACTCAGGACATGTTGTCCAGCGTGAGTGGCTCAGCATTTGAAGTCTAGCCTCAAAGATCACGCTGCTACGCCAGTCACAGCATCGGTACATGAGAACACTCACGCAGAAAGATAAAATATCACGAGCCTATAATAGCGTACAGATTTGAGTAGCATAACAATATCTCATCGCTTATTTTCCTCGAAGTTCGTTTCATTTGCCAGAGTTGTAAAGTTGGTAGTAGTGCTGCTGCATCTAATGTAAGAAATTGTAAACTCTGATAAATGAAGTAGAGGTAATTACATTTGTGGATTTTCGGCTTTCAATTTACAGTACGGTCGTATATTGTAGAGGGCGCTCTCGACAGTCTCGTTTCTACTGTAGGTATTAAGAACGGTAACCATGTGTACAGCGACGCTATATGTTGGCTATAGCAATAAGATATTAAAACTTTGTATTATTGATAAACAATGCTTTGTTATGAGAGGTGACGAATGTGAAAGTATCGAACATATCTAATGAGTAAAAAAGATACACTGCTAAGTCATGCGACGGAAATATCATGCGTCAAACACTTGGATGTTTTAAAGTAGGGCACTTGACCTCACTCTCACAGATTTTACAGGAAAATGGAGGTAGCCTCCGCTCTGTCTATTAAGAAGTCTTTCCAAGATTGTCTAACTCTGTCTTCGATCCGCCGGCTGTTGTTTGGCATCTTTCGTCTTTCGTTGTCAATTGCTGTGCCAACCAATTTGATCTTGAATTAACAGAATTCGTGGCCCTCATTGTTGGCTTTCTTCATGATGGGGTGAATCAACATCGGTGGAGAGGGACTCACGCTATTGGGTTGTTCGCCTAAATACTTTTTAGGATTCTGAATGGTGTAATTTTCATTGTGGAGAGCCGGTTTGTACTTCCTTTTTATAATATCGGAACTTTTCATGTCCTTTTTGGTGATGATGTTTATGACAACCTAAGCTTATATAAACTTGACGGAGTCCTTAAATAAGATGACTGTAATAAATGTTTCAACTTGAGCGAAATGGGTGTGAGCGTGTTAACTTCCTCCTGAAAAAAAAATGTTTCTTTTGATCACCCCTCTTGAAAATTAGGGAAACTTTATTCCTGCGCTGCCTTCTGCTAGCAAATTGTTAGTCATTAAATTCTTATCAGTCACAAGACACTCCACACAACGAACAGTGTCTTAGGAGGATTAAAGAAAACTACCAACCTAAACCCAGCTTTTCGTCAGAACAGAGACCATCATCAATGATGTTGATTACCACACGTCTTAGGGTAGAAATGCAGTCAACTATCAACACAGCCGTCGCCATCTGAACGTTGGACAATGTGGATCTGTACTGAATATTTATCGTCTTTCTATCCCTTTCGGCAGTTGACCTTGTGCAGTACTCAGGAGTTTCTTCAAATTTGGTCACTGGATCTTCTTCTTGAGTTTTTCTCTTCAAACATTATGTGCGACATGCTTCTATTGTTATTACAAAATTGTCACTCTTTCTCCAAAAGTAGTTTGAGGTAGGCACCCTTAAATTTATACGAGTCTGCGTTACTATTCCGCTATGGTCCTTTCTTCGAGAGGGTTGTTTGTTACGGTCACCTTGAAATAATAGCCGCCTAAAATATCTTAATAATCTTTATAACAATCATGAATTCTTTTCCTGTTCCGCTCCACTGATCATCCATAGCATAGTAAGTCTTATATCTTTTTAACGATACCGATCTTCCAAAACAACCCCATGAACAAACCGAATTCTGGTCTAACAATTTGACATACCTACTTTAGTCCTAGCTTTTTATGCGCAATTATTTAGCTCGACCCACTCACTCCATGTGCTTCAATTTTTGTTTCCCGTCTTGCCTTTTCCGCATTGTTGCACATATTTGTGTAGTATAGGTCATGTTTGAATCTAATCCATAAGCACATAGGTATTACTAACGTGACACGGGGACTACTGCAACTTCCTTGTATGCAATTAACACTATCCATAACTCCATATCCTGGGGTACAACCTACCTATTTGCCAGTTCTTAAAAATGATATTCCTATACATCACTATTATTAGTGCCATCACCTATTTTCTGCAGGAATCCTATTTCGACAGGAGTATCCTCCAGCTGCTCTACCATCCGGACTCCCATTTGTTAAATGCGTGTTCCTGTTCGCTTATATCTCGGTAAAATTTTGTCCCGGCTTAGGAGTTCTCTGACGCATAAAAAAAGTTTCTTTCGACTTTAGTTTATCCAACATGAGAGTTCTAGTATTCTCTTTGTCATGTGCCTGTCCATGCAAGCCCCTCTAGGTCCTTGCACAACTTGAGATCTCTTGTTTCTTCCTAAACTAAATTCTTATCTGTTTCAGACGTTTCATGGAAATTGCCCAACTTGAGAACACTCACCCACCCTATAAATATAAATATTTGTCTCCAAGTCTCTCCATGACCGCGTCTCAAATTGTTAAATTTAGTACTCTTCTTCTTCCTTGCTTCTACTTGAGAAATCTCTCACTCTTTCTCTACCATGTTCCGCTCCGAGTGAGTATCTCTATGGCCTTGCCTCCACTTGAGAAATCTCTCACTCTTTCTCTACCATGTTCCGCTCCGAGTGAGTCCCTCCATGGCCTTGCCTCCACTTGAGAAATCTCTCACTCTTTCTCTACCATGTTCCGCTCCGAGTGAGTCCCTCCATGGCCTTGCCTCCACTTGAGAAATCTCTCACTCTTTCTCTACCATGTTCCGCTCCGAGTGAGTCCCTCCATGGCCTTGCCTCCACTTGAGAAATCTCTCACTCTTTCTCTACCATGTTCCGCTCCGAGTGAGTCCCTCCATGGCCTTGCCTCCACTTGAGAAATCTCTCACTCTTTCTCTACCATGTTCCGCTCCGAGTGAGTCCCTCCATGGCCTTGCCTCCACTTGAGAAATCTCTTAATCTTTCTCTACCATGTTCCGCTCCGAGCGAGTCCCTCCATGGCCTTGCCTCCACTTCCTGGCCTTGCATGTGACAATTACTCTAATGTAAGCCTAATTTTATTTCATCTAATGCCTAGAATTTGGTGCTGTAACCTAAAGCAATTTCAGCGTTGAAGTACAGCAACAATTTAGCTAATTATTTGTTCTATCCACCTAGAATGTAGCTTAGTGCTCGTTCCAGGTCAGATTGTATCTCCTTTAGTGGTCTCAATTTATCAAAGTAGATTGGGTTCAGGCTGCTATGGGCCTGTATGCTTATAGTTTACTGAATTTGTTGTAATTGCCCAACATTAAAGATTGATATCCGGTTATTTGTGGTAAAGTTCAAGGATATGTGATACCGATCTATTAAATCAAATGTTATTTTGGGCAAGTAGCTATTTTGAATATCAAGTATAGAAACCAGTGGTATCCAGTAGATGAAAATTGAAGATCACCTATGAACTTCATACTAGGTCACCTGAGAAGATGATGTAGGTTATCGCTTATAGCATGCGGGTACCAGACGGTGATCGAATATGTATGAACAAACCTAGAAAACCATGATTGGTAGATTAGAACATGTTGTTGCAACGTGACTATGTGGATCACAGGTTGAGAACCGATTCAAATTGGTACTTTAATGACATCGCTGGATAGAGAGACAACGCTAGCTAGAGATGGACTCACTGTCGCCTGCGAATAGAATTAAAGATTGCTAAACCCTCTCTGATGTCCATCAGATCATGTTAGCTAGTTACCACTTAGGCCACCAATATGCATTGTTGGCTAAAAACAGAGGTCCTCTGAAACTTATGAATAGAGGTTATGAAATCTAGACACTCGGATGACACTTAGAGATCATATTGGCTAAAGGAGCGCTGACCGCAGTAATTTAGATCATGGTTGCCAGAGGCCCACTGATTTCACTAATCAAGTTCATGTTGGCTAAACTCACTAATTCTGAAACATTTTGGTTTCTAAATAATGGCTGTAGCTATAGTCGACTTCCTTATGCCACTAGTAAGATGTCGATTAAGAGCTACATTTTTTATTTTTGTTATTAAATAAAGGTTGTAGCTTCGGCTTCCTTATGCCACTAGTAAGATGTTGATTAAGAGCTACATTTTTTATTTTTGTTATTAAATAAAGGTTGTAGCTTTAGTCGGCTTTCTTATGCTATTAGTAAGACGTTTGTTAGGAGCGATATTAAAACTACAAGAACAAGGCCTCTGAGGCCACTCAATATAGAACTACTGGAGCCAGGCCTCTGAGGCCACTCAAAAAAGAACTTATTGAAACAAGACTTTTTGGGTGCTATGAGCGTTCTAATGTCGCTGTTTATGTAGCATGCTTGGCAGGTCTCGTATTTAATCAATAAATCGTCATCGCTCGTATCTTTGAGTAGCATGCACTATATTGGTACTGTAGAAACTCACACGGCTGTGATTACTTTGGACACGGTAGCCCGCTGTCAGTAAACACGGTAGCCCGTAGTCAGGACCGAAGGCTTATACGGTCTGCAATTACCTTTCGGTTGGTGTTGCATAGATCGAATGCAAAGGTTTTAAAGGAGAGACAATTTATTTAGGTATGGCAGGCTGACAAATCTCAGATTGGTTGTAACTACAATGGTGCAAGCAACTTAAATTCTTACCTCTGATCCGGAATTATCTAACGCACAGTTTGTACCGTTTTGACAGATTGTACAGGTAGGCACAGGTTGACAGATTGTACAGGTTAAGCACAGGTTGACAGATTGTACAGGTAGGCACAGGTTGACAGATTGTACAGGTAGGCACAGATTGACATGTTGTACAGATAGGCACAGATTGACATATTGTACAGGTAGGCACAGAGCGAAATAAAATTCGTTAACGTTTCATTTGTGTCGTTCAAAGTTTCTACGAATGTAACGTGCAAAAAATCTTGTCAAATAATTGTATGTGTATAATAAGCCCCTACTATTAATCCAAGACCAGCTTATGCTAATTCAACTTATTCGGTATACACGTACAAATATTTGGCATAGGATTGCGGCACGTTTTAATCGTAGGATGATTAAACGCTACAAATCTGTAACACAAATCAACAATACTTTGCTAACGAGCAATCAAACGTGATATGGATTTTTGTAACGGAATAGCAACCGAACAAAGAATCTAAATCAATTTTGAAAAAGAAAAAAACTAAGAATCTACATGAATTTTGAAAAATGAACGAAGAATCTAAATGAATTTTGAAAAAAGAACAAAGAATCTAAAGGAATTTTGAAAAAAGAACAAAGAATCTAAAAGAATTTTGAAAAAAGAACAAAGAATCTAAAGGATTTTTGAAAAAAAGAACAAAGAATCTTGATGAATTTGAAAAAAGAAACCAATTCAAACGTGGAGAGACTCTTGTATTGAAGTTTTCCGTTGCTCTTCGATCAATTTTTACTTTCTTTCGCTTCTGTCGCACGTAGTTAGCATCGTCTGATGTTAATGCACCACGTCCGTGTCGATAAAGCGGTATACCCCGTCCGTGTCAGTAGGGAGATGGTAGGGCCAGTAGGGAGATAGTAGGGCCAGTAGGGAGACCGTTCGCCATATGACATGTCGGCTAATCTTAAGATTGTTGGAAATGCGTGGTTTTTTGGTCATCATCTTTCCAACTCCAGTGTGATTTGCCTGTTATTTGGATAAGTATCATTTCAAGTTCATTTTCCCTATCGGCAGGTAAACGAAAATGACGTCAATGAAAAATAAGAGCAATTCTCGAACCACGTGCCTGAAAGCCATGTTTATTGTGAATAATCGGGCTATTCGTATGCAAGCTTCATCTTTCAAATTAACCGTTCGATGATCCACTATGTTTATTTCTTCATTGGGATTACAGTTTTCAAAGAGAACAACAAAGACTGTGTCCTGTTGCACTGTAACATATGGAACTGCTCAACACCATTTGCGGAAGGTCAAGGTATATTTTTTAAGCAAGAAGACTTCGAGAATGCCTTTGTCTTTGTTAAGCACATGCTCACTATCCCTTGTATTGTAGCTATCCCATGCTTCCTAGTATCTATTAGACACATGATCATTGTTAATTTAATCGCAGCCATCCCATGCTTCCTCGTCTCAGTAAGTTGACCCACCGTTTGCATTCTTTCAACCAGCCCTCTGTTTCCATAGAGTCGCGATGTGCAAGGTCTCTGTAGAGACCAGTGCTCCTCTGAGCCTAAGAGTCGCGATGTGCAAGGTCTCTGTAGAGACCAGTGCTCCTCTGAGCCTAAGAGTCGTGATATGCAAGGTCTGTGTAGAGACCAGTGCTCCTCTGAGCCTAAGAGTCGCGATGTGCAAGGTCTCTGTAGAGACCAGTGCTCCTCTGAGCCTAAGAGTCGCGATGTGCAAGGTCTCTGTAGAGACCAGTGCTCCTCTGAGCCTAAGAGTCGCGATGTGCAAGGTCTCTGTAGAGACCAGTGCTCCTCTGAGCCTAAGAGTCGCGATGTGCAAGGTCTCTGTAGAGACCAGTGCTCCTCTGAGCCTAACTCGTGACCTGAAACAGAGCCCTGCAAAGGGAATCTTTTCAATTAAAAATCTGGTCGGCGACTATAAAAAATGTTAAGATTGTTTCATCACCAAAAAATGACAGCGAATGGTCAGAGTATGCATGCCGTAGGAGCCGATGCTAGATAAGGGCGTTCTCATACAGCTCGCTAAAGAGCCGATACTAGATAAGGGCGTTCACGGATACTAGATGAGGGCGTTCACCGACAGCTCGTTAAAGAGCCGTTACTAGATGAGTGCGTTCACGGATACTACATGAGGGTGTTCACGGACAGCTCACTAGAAAGCCGATACTAGATGAGGGCGTTCACCTACAGCTCGCTTAAGAGCCGATACTAGATGAGGGCGTTCACGGATACTAGATGAGGGCGTTCACGGACAGCTCGCTAAAGAGCCGATACTAGATGAGGGCGTTCACGGATACTAGATGATGGCGTTCACGGATACTAGATGAGGGCGTTCACGGATACTAGATAAGGGCGTTCACGGACAGCTCGCTGAAAACATCGCGCCGAATAATGAAAAAT
The DNA here is from genome assembly GCA_016164225.1 of Gammarus roeselii. Taxonomy (NCBI): domain Eukaryota; kingdom Metazoa; phylum Arthropoda; class Malacostraca; order Amphipoda; family Gammaridae; genus Gammarus; species Gammarus roeselii. The sequence goes on from SDVV010035581.1 coordinate 10,304, forward strand.
GTGTTTCACATAAAATTAAGAACGCTGGGATCAGGTGGGGAATTGGCGACTGAGCGATGAGTGGCTTGTGCGGCTGCCTCACAGCCTCCTTTGTCGGCAAGCCGTAGTTGAACAAAACTGAATTGACTGCACAAACGATTAGCTCAGCGCAGCTTTTGGAGCGCAGTCTACTTTGGGTTTCAATCGCTCAAGGGTGTGGCTGACAGTAACAAGGCGAATACCATGTTTCTTGGTGAGAGCTAAATGTGAGGCCCCGCAATACACTTTTCGGTCAAAGCGAGAGATTTTGCCCTGAAACGCCAGGTTGAGAATTCAGTGAGCTCCGGCACCACCGGTATTTCCTTCAACAGTGAATATAGGGGGAGAAGTCTGAGAGCTATCGGCACCAGCCCCGGAACCACCTGGGACGTCCTTTTATTGCCTTCATGACATCTTCCACGGCAGCGAAAACCAGAAATGCAAGATCATTGGCGGAAGGTGCCGGATGTTCAATGTTCTCCAGACTGGAAGGATGTTTATAGCGCAATCCATACAATGCTTCAGAGGAGAACAGGGCTAACGACTCGCTTGAAAAGCTACCCTAACAAGCCCTCGTAGGTCAAAATCAACAAACTTGGCGTTGACTCGTACCTTCAATAGATCATCTGACTTCTGATAGACTGGAATGAGCGGCAAACTCTCAGGATGGATTACCAGTAAATATTATTTGTCCATGTGTTCCCTCACATGAAAGCATTC
>SDVV010035582.1:0-11041 GCA_016164225.1 Gammarus roeselii
ATATATGTGTGTGTGTGTGTGTAACTGAGTGCAATTTCAATTGCTCAATATCTATCGCATTTTTCAATGCAAGGCAGGAGGTGTTGTATTGCATTTCAATTCAAGTCATGTTTCATATCTGCAATTTCTTCATCGTACAAGGGGTGATTTTGGCGTAGTTGGAGGAGCTTGCAGCATTTCCGTCTCAATATCAGTCATACCTTTGATCTGGAATAATATCTATCGCATTTCAATGCTACCCATTCTGTATTGCAATTCATTGCATGTCATGTTGCATATATGCATTTCAATGCTAGCCATTCGAGTTAAATTTAGGATATTGCAACGAACGATATATATGATATATTTTTATTGATAATCACGTTTTGACACATTTATATATTAGGGAATGACATGGGCTTATCATTAATACGAGAATATAACTATTCACTCTGAAAATCCACACGAGCAACTTTACGAAACATACGTATTGACTTCGACTTCCCTCTCTGGTCTTATCTTGATCGGCGATATCAGACCCACTCGAGAGGTTCTATATCTATGATAAGCATTATTTCTCACCTGGAGCTGTCGGTTCATCATATCGGTGTAGGATTTATCATCTAGATGTTTTTTTTTCTATGATCTAGTGGGTTCTAGACTATTGCCCTTAGTACACATTTTATATAAAAGGATACTTGTGGGAAAAGTGAATGCAACACTTCCAATCCTAACCTTGTAACCAAAACTTTGGTTATAGTCTTCAGCGAGCTTTTTCTCGACGCTAATTTTTCAATTTTAGTTGCATGCCTCTGGAATGAGAGAGAGTGAGGTAGTTTCCTTCTGAGCAGGTGGAATAAAATTAGGCTGCCATTCGTACACTTGTTGCGGTCAATACCTGCAGTCTTCAAGTGACACAGTTGAGTACTAATTTTTTTTAACTGATTACTTGCGAGGATGTCAAGGATCTCGATGTGGCATGAATGTCAACTAGGCCATAAAGATGATCAATGCAAATGCGGGACTTGTGTCCAAACTGCTTTTTGAGCATTGCTTCTCCTCGAGGATATGCTTAATATGTTAGTATAAATCCCACCAACACACAACGAGCGGCACCCTTCAACTTGCTACTTAGATAATGGAATTGCTCAAAGGGCTCCAAGCTGAACTCTGATCTGCAGCTGTAAATGATGGCGACACGATTGAAGGAAAGTATGTCTCCTGATAAATCCATTATCTCTAAAGTTGGTAACCTCACCTTTGCGGCTCTCCTTGTGCTAACACTAACAGATAGATGGCATTACTAGTCGGACCCCCTAGTGTCTCATTGGTCAAGCGGTTACACCTTGTGACAAGCAAGCATGGCTTTGCTGACAGTTACATCTCGTGCCTGCATTTCTTTAATATGTTCTTGCGCCTCAACCACTTTATGGATGTCACTCTACTTGACAAACTTATCGACTGTAATTTTATTTTTTCAAAATTATTCCGGTATTTCAGTTCGCGAGATGCATACTTCTTTTCAAAGAACAAAAACAATATCAAGAAAAAGAAATCTTCACGACACCATGACTATAACCTAGATTATGTTGACGAAATTACGAAGCCTTGAACATTGTAGGTCAATTTACATTTTTTTCTTTAATTGCATGTTGACAACAAAGGACTACTTGAATTAATATGGTTGATTGAGATTCTGTTTCTCAAAATATTTCAGTAACTTATTTCGTGAGAAGCGTACTAACAATTTAAGCGCAGACACAAATCCGGAAAACAAATTTCTTCACGACGCTATGACTATCAGCTTCATTTATGTTGGTGGCATTCTTGACATCTAGAACCCTTTACTACATATGATACTTTAAAAATCGTCAAATAATTGACAAGGTAAATCACAATGATAGCCACTCAATAAGTGGCCAGCAAGGAATCACATTGAAAACGAAATAGTCAACATCAACATAATTTTTAAATTATCTGCCTAGTGAAATTCAGTTTTTTATAATATTTCAGCTAACTATTTTGTAAAGAGTGTACCCCTTCTCGACGTTTTGAAACACAATCAAATAAACAAGTTTTGTCACAACACCACTGGCTATCGTCTTAACCATATTTGACGGTCTATTACCAGCATAAACCTTTTTCTATTGAAATAATTTATAAATCATGAAAATGTTACAAATTAATTCCCAATGATAACCAATGCAGTACTCAATAAGTGTGCAACAAAGAATAACATTGGAAATTAAATTATCAACACCATTTTTTTTATTATCTGCAAATCACCGTGAGCATTCGTCAGACAGGATCTTTTAATCATCTTGGGACTGGGATCGATCAATCGATCACAATTAATCAAAGTTTATACATATATTCCAATGCGTTATTTCATGAGGAAAATCAAGTTAATAATTAAATTAACATTAATAGAAAATATATATTTTCTTCTTCTATCCTGAGTGGTTGGTGCAATTTTCAACAGACGATCAAGATCACACTTTTTCACACACATAAACAACAAACAAACAAAAAACAATGCAATTCTGTTTGTTTCAAAGGAAAAACATTTTATATGTAACCATCATCGTACAATACATTTTAACAAATGCAATAAGGGTCTTTCAGATCCACACCTTGCCTTCTCGGAGATTTCCTATATTTTTTAATCATATTCCAACGTAGGATACTTAGTAAAAACAAGCGTGCTGCTCTCTACCTTAATATCAAGATGGCCGCCGTCGCTTCACGATGCTGCACTTCAAACCATGACGGCAGGTAGTCGTTTACAAATAATCTATATTTTGGTTGAACATACTATTGTAAAGAATCTTTTTCCTGTAAACTCTTTAGAGATCTTTTAGTTATATTCATAGCACATGCCATTATACGCCTTTTTGTAGAGCCACGCACGCTATTACAATCTGGACACATAACTCACTTCGAACAACGGGCAGCGTTTGGCGATGTATATTCTTCACGGAGCACAGAAAGGAGGCTTGTTGATAGCTTGTTTGCTGTCATTTGACTTGTACGTACTACAAGAAGGCTAAAACTGACAATTCCACGTAATCCTATATACATTTAAAAGCATTGGTTTGGTCGCTAACTGAATAGCGTGGAACACCTTTAATAATAAACAGTGGGGGGGGGGACAAATGACGATGTCGGATTTATATAATTTTACTGTCAATAATAATCAGAATTGATGCGGTCATAGTGAACCGCATACCGGACTAGTGTCCACAATAGAAACAGATCTGTCAACGCAAGTAAGGATCTTAGATCGCAAAAAGGATGAAGCAAGGACCCGTTTTTTGCATGCTTACATTGAGAGTCAAACACTTTGTGACGAAAAGGTACCTCACTATTTAGCAAAGAATATTACCGCAGCAATGTGTATATTAATATAACTATGACATTCTCAATCCTTGTATTACCCCAAAACGCAAACCCGGGTATGAGTGGCCTCGCGGAAGGTGTGAGGCGGGTGTCGTAACTATCAGCCTCCTGGTATGGCAGAAAAGAACGTAGTTTTTACAATTTCTCTCCTCCAGATTTTGTGCAGACGCCGACACAATTTCCAGTATATAACTACACGATACCGGCGCACGTGCGCTTCTAGAACTGATGCTACCTTAGTGTGGGCTTTGAGGAGGCAGTGTGATCGCTCGAATCGTCAGGAAACACGGCCCTAGGAACTGGATGAATCTCATGATGCCATGGCCTACATTACTCGCATTTTCTGCCAACTCCTCTGATAGCAATTTAGCCTATAAAATGGCAAAATAATTGTCAGAAATGGTGTTGGCATTTGTATGACACTTATTCACAAGAGTCCTTTTATTTAAAGGTTGCAGTTGGTGAGTTGGAAGACTATGAAATCCACCAGGGGTGGGGTGGCTGTGGCAGGGTGGTCCACTAAGGCGTGAGCGCTGCCAAATGGGCAGTGGCAGCGCACATGAACACTGTTCTTCCATTTGCCCTGTGGTTTACACCGATTGACGTTAAATATTTTACATATGATGACATGGTATTAAATGAGTTGATCTAAGTATGTCTGAAACATACATGACCAAGTTGTGCACCGACTAAGAATGGATTGATTTAATGATATTAAGCCTATTCTACTGTCTGAAATATTTCGACATTTAAAGAAATGATTTATGACACATTTCACTCGTCACTGCGTGGCTTAATTGTGGCTTCTGGTTACCGAGCATATACGCCATGTGTGCTCCAGCGGGTAGCATTTGACTGGGCGCGGGACTTAATATGCTATGCTAGATTATGACACTGTACATTGGAAGGATACACTTATCTTTTGTTTTATATCCTATGGATATTGTGAGGAAGAGGACAGCGCAGGGCATCATATGGGCGAGCTCTTACACACATGTATTAGTATATCTACCAAGATTATCTAATGTCCTATCAATTATTCTATTCGTAGGTAGTTACGTGTGAAGAAAAAAACTTGACAAATTTCTTCGTATCAATGTTGGCGAGCCGTGGAGGCGCTAGGTTAACACACAACTGCTCTGGTCGCCATCAAAGTAGACTCTGCTCTCCCCTGAAGCGGTAACCGGTAGGCGGCATCTGTCTCCATAACAAGAAACATTCCGCTTTCTACCCAAGACTCGAACAAAACGAAGCACTTCAAAACTTAGTTCCACTTGTAACGTTGACTGTTGACCTTGATAAAACAATACACTACCATTCCATACCATGATGCACAATTCAATGTTATAGTAAACTTGAAACGATTTTACTCCAAGATTTAGGGAATAACCTATACCCCAAACGGAAAATTGAAAGGGACCGTCTAGCAGTGCGGTCATCAAATCGACTGCATATGTATTGAACACTTTCTTCACTAGACGCTCAAAATCATATTCATTTACACAATTATTCATTCTTCGTGGGGCATTTCAGGTCCAAAGACTTTCAACAAGCTACCAGCTGACATTCGGAATTACGCAACCGTATTTTCTTTCAAGCAGAAATGTACCACTCTATTGCTTGCCCGCAGGCAGGCTGAGTCAAACTATTGATGACGATTAACACGGAACTGGCAACGTAACACTATATTTTCCAGCTCGCTGAGAGCATCAACACTGTCACTCTGTTAACACGACTCTGTTTCATCCCCGATAGTGATAGACACAATGAGATTCATTATCACTTCTTTCGTATTTCCGCAAAGCGTGTAATTTAACGTCACGTATTAAGACAGGAATCTCTTTGCACAGCGTTGCTTCAAATATGCCCTGCCCGGTTCACACATGCATGTATGGCAGAGACCCTCTAACTCACACCCACTCATAACCAGACAACCTTTGCCTCCCAACGTATCAGGCAGATAATCAACCAATTACGTCATCTCGCCGGTCACTAACAAGTTCACTCACTCGGTTACACGATGTGATGAACGCCATAAGGTCCTGACCCATCATCATATGTATTTTAAATTAATTTTAAATTTGCGCACCCATCATCAAATGTACTTCGGATTTGTAGATTCATACTCATATGACTCTTAAATGTGTGTATATCTATGTATAGACTTATGGCGGTACAATAATACCATTCCATCTGTATATGAGCTCCCCAACTCACATAGGCCCATCCACACACCAAGACCCTTTGACTCCAGACTGATTGCTCATGTTTATTTATTTTATTGTTCTATAGGCATTCTACGTGTATTTGTGCTTATGTAGGTACTGTTTATACGTAATCTAGATATGTATGTTTCTCCGTGAGTAAGTACGCACTTTGTCTCCGTGACACAAAAATCATCACACCGGTTTGTGTATGTACGCATACAAATGTAAATTTATTTCTTCCTTGGTTGTTTGTTACGCCAGTGGTTCTCTAACTCACATAGACATTCCCATACCGTCACACTCTATGCTGTTCAATTAATTGGGCTGTGGGTTTGAACTATAGAATTCATACTAATTACTATGCAAAAGATTCCAAGGTCAAACAGCAACACCTAATCTCATTAGGAAATAATGCATACTTATTGTGCACCTCAAACCAACCTTGACAGCTCTTTCGTCGTGACACGTTAGGGAGCTCAATGTTCCACAAGAATAACACACAACTCGTGTACAAAGAAACCTTTTTTAAGTTGATCATATATTATAATATTGATACTTTATATGTTTTTCTTGACAGTGACTCTCTGTCTCGCATATACCCGCTCATACCGTCGCATTCTTTGCTACCCAATAAATTAGGCAGTGCTGCTGAATCAGCAATTCTCGCTAACTAATTGTCATATGAATGATCCCCTTGTCAAATCGCAACACATTATGTCACCAGGATACAGTGCATATCTACTGTGTACATTCAAACTTACCCTTATAGCTCGCTTGTCATGACATGTTTAGGCAATAGCCGTGTTCGTATGTCCAGCTAGGATAGTAAAATGGCTCCCTACCGCTTGCACACAGCTCCAACTACTCAGTTACAAGTTCTAAGCTTGTCATTTTGCCTATTTTAAATTTACTATGTATAAACTTATTGTTTCAAACGAAGAACAAACCATCTGTGTATGAATAACCTTTTTTATTTTCTACAACTTGGTGCGCCCTTCTGAAAACCGGGGTGCTCTTCCAACAACCCAGGGCGCCCTACTGCAGCCCGACGTTAACTTTTGCTGCCTGGAGTACATTTCTACAGTCCGTTGTGTCCTTTTGTGACCTGGTGTGCCCTTCTGCAGTCCGAAGTTTGATCCTGCAGCCCGGAGTGCCCTTCTGCTGCCCAGCGTGCCCAACTGCAGCTCGGCTAACTATTCGACAAGCCTTGTGTGCTCTTCTGAGGCTGGGAGAGCTTTTGTGCTACCCAGTGAGCCGTTTGCAGCTTGGTATGCCCTTTTGGAGCCTGGTCTACCCTTAGTTCAGCCCGGTGTGCTCATTTGCAGCCCGCTGCACGTTTCGGCAAGCTAGTGTTTTTTTCCACCTGGTAAGCCCTCCGGCAAGCTGGGTGTGCCATTATGCAGCTTAGTGCGCCGTTTGTCCAGCCTGTCCATCGGTTAGCATGTCTGCCCTTTGGTCAGTCCGAGGTGTTCTTCACCCAGCCTGTGCGTGCCCTCCATCCAGCCTGGTGTGCACTATGTCTACCTCGTCTATCCTTTTTCCAGCACAATGTACTCTTCTTTTATCCTGGTAGGTCTGTCGTTTAGCCTGGTGTGCTCTTCGTTCAGTCCGAAGTGCTTTTCGTCCAGATCTGGTTCCGTTCGATCAGTCTAGCGTGTCTTCCGTCTATCCCGGCTGGCCCTTTGTCCAGCCTGGTGTGTTTATCGTCCAGTCCGGCGGGCCTTTTGTCCGGCCTATGTGTCATTCGTCCTGCCTTTTGTTCCCTTCGACCAGCTCAACGTGCCCTTCTCAAAGCCCACTTTGTCTTTACACAGTCCGGCGTTTCCTCCATCCAGACCAGCTAGCCTTTCATCCAGCCCGACCAGCTCTGCGTCCAGCCCGGGGTTCCCCATGACCAGCCCGGTATGTCCTTCTTGTCTAGCGCGATTTGCATTTGTCTAGCAAGGTATGCTCTCCGTCCAGTCCGGGGTGTCTTTTGTTCAGCACGGGGTGTCCTTCAGTCCACCCGGCACGCCCCTCGTCAAGCCCGGCGTACCTTTCGTCTAGCCCGTGGATCCCTTTGCTCAGCCAAACGTGGTTTACGTCCAGCCCGGCATGCCTTCCCTCCAGTCCATGGTGCCCTTCGGTCAGCTCAGTGTGCCCTTTGTCCAGCCCGGTTTTCCGTCCAGGTAGCCAGTGGTGCTTTCGGTCAGCCCAGCATGCCCTTCGTTCCGTTCGGCGTGCCTTTCGTCCAGCCCATAGTACACTTTGCTTAGCCCAGTTTGCCCTTCATCCAGCCTGGCGTGCATTTCATCCAGCCCGTGGTGCCCTTTGGTCGGGGCCTAGTTTGCCCTTCGTCCAACCCGGCGTGCCTCTCGTCCAGCCCGGCATATCTTTCGTCCAGCCCGTCATGTATTTCGTCCAACCCGTCGTGCTTTTCGTAGCCCGAGGTGTCCTTCGGTCAGCCCTGCGTGCCCTGCATTGGACTCGAAAGACTTCGATGTTGAAGCCACCGTCTGAAGTCCTATCTTGCTGGAACGGGATGCCGAGGTCCTCGCGTCCTTGCCGCCTCAGTATGCTCTGTGCCGTCGAGTGTTGAGGGTGTGTGCATGTGCCCTGTTGTCTAGCGATCGGTGAACAGTGAATGGCATCTCCTTCCTGCGATGAAATAGAAACAATATATGTGTAAGAATTATAGCTAAATGTGTCCTCGCTATTTACCATAGAAGAACCTAATAGCACAGAAGACAGGTAAGCTCTGCGAAATGTGAATTTCAATTTTCAAAACAATTATATTTGGTATATATTAAAAAATAAAAAAATCTTGCAAATGTATTCCTCGAAGATATCTTGTTTTGTCAAAGCTAAATTTGTGAACAAGTTCAGCTTAAAGTACTGTAAACGTTCATATAATCGAGCGAAAAGGCGTTTGAATATGAATGGAAATGAAATTTGATTTGTTGAGTTCTTAGTGCATGACGTGCCACAAATGACGTAGGAGTGTTGGTCGACCCCTGTTGCTCTTTCATCCAGAGCATCACTGCCGGCCATTGTAATTGGACTATCGCAATAAGTACTACTATAATTGAAAATAACATCAAGCTTGTGTGTTTTGTACACTGCTCATGGACAATCTTTGCCACTCTAACCCCACCAGTGAGAGGAAGGCTTGTAAGACGCCAAAAATCACTGATAGCCGCTCACTCATCCTGAATTTAGACTTCGTCTGTTTCCGCTGATAAAAATACATGGAAGATAATTTTAAACAAACATACATCCACGTTGACTTAAGTTCGTAGGATAAGCCGGACTGAGTGAACCTAGCTTATTGTTGAGCTCTTCTTAGCTCCTGCGTGAGTGGCGGGCAATGTTACGTCGACAAATTTACCCGCAAGCTTCGGCAGTTATAGAAGACGTTTTTAAGTCATCATAATTTATATTTGAGATTCACACTGTTACAAAAACATTCTAACCCCGCCAACTGTATGAGTGCCAACATACTACTTCCGCCAACTGTACGAGTGCCAACATGATAACTCCGCCAACTGTATGAGTGCCAACATACTACTTCCGCCAACTGTACGAGTGCCAACATGATAACTCCGCCAACTGTATGCGTGCCAACATGCTAGCTCCGCCAACTGAATGAGTGCCAACATGCTAACTCCGCCAACTGTATGAGTGCCAACGTGCTAACTCTGCCAACTGTATGAGTGCCAACATGCTAACTCCGGAAACTGTACGAGCGCCAACATGCTAACTCCACCAACTCCACCAATAGCGCGAGTACCATATGCTGTTTCTGTGCGCTGGCCGTACAGGAGGTCAGCATATGTGCCACCTCTTGGATCACACTGTCATAGGAGAGAGGTGGTGCTAACGACCATGCTGTTCCTTGCTGCAGCTGCACTACAATAGCAAGAGGATTTAGAGGTCACACTTCACATCTTCCCGTACTAACGTTGCACGGCTGTACTCCCTCAGTATAGCATGGTTTGAGAAGGGTAAGAGGGCAACTTAACGATAAATGTTGAACCCTCTGTTTTCCAGTCATTTCAAGTGACATTCACCAGCAATAAATGATGATAAGCTTGAAAATATTCCGAGATAATTCTGCCTCGAGACAAAAGAGTTGAACGGCTTCAGACGTTTTTTTTTTTTTTTATAATATCTATAAGTCAAACATTCCCACCCAATAAGCTGAGTTATACAACTGATCAAATATATCAATACACTAAGTTGTTAATCAATATACTGAATCTTATAAAGCATGGTAAGTTGGCCGATTTATAACGTCATCACAGATACAAGCCTCCATCTATTTTTAAGTGCCTGAATATTTAAAAAAATCTAGATTCTGTCTGGTAGACGCTGTCATTTTGATACTCAACAAAGATGACTCCATCAGTTGACCCACGATATGTTCATCGTCATGGACACGCCTGCACATCTGCTCATACAGGGAGCTCTGCCGAGCTCCATAACAAAGATAATATGGACGAAACAAATACATTGCTTCCCTCCGAGCCAATCCCACTCACTGATATATTGTTCATTACTTGGTTAATCCTTCCACTCGTGAATGACTGCTTCAATTGTCCCACTGCAGTCTCATTGATGGGCAAAACAGAGTCGTGCGTGCACTAATGTTGTTGCATTAATCTTGTTGCATATACCTGCCGACTAGGATTAGAGAGGGCCTCATTAAATCATGTGGTACGGCACGATGGATAGACAGCTGTTGAACAAAGGAGAGGAGTTAATAAGAAGGCCTCATTAAATCATGTGGTACGGCACGATGGATGGACAGCTGTTGAAGAAAGGGGAGGAGTTAATAAGAGGGCTCATTAAATCATGTGGTATGGGACGATGGATGTACAGATGTTGAACAAAGGGGAGGAGTTAATAAGAGGGCCTCATTAAATAATGTGGTACGGCACGATTGATGGACAGCTGTTGAACCAAGGGGAGGAGTTAATTCTATTCTCTACACCAACTCCCTGCATTGTTTGTGTGCCAGTGAGGCGTGTGCCCTGCAGTAAGGCGTGTGCCCTGCAGTAAGGCGTGTGCCCTGCAGTAAGGCGTGTGCCCTGCAGTAAGTCGTGTGCCCTGCAGTGAGGCGTGTGCCCTGCAGTAAGGCGTGTGCCCTGCAGTGAGGCGTGTGCCCTGCAGTAAGGCGAGTGCCCTGCAGTAAGGCGTGTGCCCTGCAGTGAGGCGTGTGCCCTGCAGTAAGGCGTGTGCCCTGCAGTAAGGCGTGTGCCCTGCAGTGAGGCGTGTGCCCTGCAGTAAGGCGTGTGCCCTGCAGTAAGGCGTGTGCCCTGCAGTGAGGCGTGTGCCCTGCAGTAAGGCGTGTGCCCTGCAGTAAGGCGTGTGCCCTGCAGTGAGGCGTGTGCCCTGCAGTAAGGCGTGTGCCCTGCAGTAAGGCGTGTGCCCTGCAGTGAGGCGTGTGCCCTGCAGTAAGGCGTGTGCCCTGCAGT
>SDVV010035583.1:0-11041 GCA_016164225.1 Gammarus roeselii
TATATATGGTAGCTCTAATCTCCCGTAAGTCTCCAGCGGCATGAGAAACACGCAGACTGTGTCCACGTCAACACAGCAGAGACGATGCCCAAGACGCCATTCACACCGGCAAGGAGATGAAACAGGTGTTTAACTCAGCTTTTTTGGTTAAGCCAATACATAGTATATTATTTTTTTCAGATTATTCCACATCAAACAGAAAAAAAACAATAGACAAAACGTATTAGGGCCGATCGTGATGATGTAAAAAGTTACACCTACTACTGGATTAATGTATTAATAACCAAAGGTTTTGAATACTATTGTTCCAAAGCCCACCTCCTGATGAACGAGTGATTATTAAGCAGAGCTCAGTCGGACGGGCGAGTCGAGGCAGGTTGAGGCGAGTGGAGACAAGTCGACTGGCGAGACGACGAGTCGAGACGAACCGAGGCTCGTTGAGACTAGGTGACCCGGAATGGGGGGTACTCGTGGGACTCGCGGGACTCGAGAGACCCGGGAGTTCTGGGAACCCGGGGGAATTGGAAAACCAGAAGGATTTGGGGAGACCCACTTGAACCCTTCCGTGGCACTTTGGGACAACCATGAGACCCTTTGGGACCCCCTAGAAAAACTTTGGGACCCGCTTGAGGCCCTTCTGAACCCTAGGACCCCTGTTTCCCTCTCCCAACGCTGTAAACCCCATACACAGAAAATATATATATGTGAAATGCTTGAATAGAACAATTAATTATCACAGTCCGCGGAGTCCTGGCACAGAGGGCGAGGGTCGCGTCGTGGCTGGTCGAGGTGCGTCAAGATCAGTCGAAACATGTTGAGGCGAGTCGAGTTGGTCGCAACGAGCCGAGACTGGCCGAACTGATTCGAGACAAGCCGAGATGAGCTGAGATGAGGGGACCCGGGGAGCTCGGGAAACCCGGTACACTTGGTTTGCCCTCCGGGATTCGTCGATCTCTTTTGGAACCAGAGGTACCTCTGCTACCCCCCTTCCACCTTAATATGCTTGAGTGATATTTTTATTATAGTCCATATGATTACTATCGCAGAGGAGGAGAGCCACGTCGAGGCTGGTCGAGATGCGTCGAGATCAGACGAAATATGTCGAGGTGAGTCAAGTTGGTCGCAACGAGCCGAGACTTTCCGAAATGTTCCGAGACAAACTGAGATGAGCTGTGACGAGGAGTCTCGGGGTGCCCGGGAAGCTCGGTAAGACCTGAGGGACTTGGGTAACGTTGACATATCGGGCTCTTTTGGGACCAAACAGCCTATGCCCCCCGCCCTATCCCCTTAAACAATAAGTGAGAAATCAATAATCTGAGCAGTTTTTCTGCCCATGACGAACCTTCCCTTACTTTCTTCTTCACGATTCACAATTTTGTCATGTATTATAATGCTGATGTATTTGTGCGGGAGTTCCTGTGCGTGATTTTGCGAATGTGTTTTTTTTTCTTCAGTCGGTCTTCGCTCGCACGTGCACGAACCATATGTAGTTTTTAGGGTTGACCTGGACTGCGTAGCTATAAACCTTGTGACGCGTTGCGGCTGGAGGTGATCTAATCCGTGCAGCCATAGACCTCGTACCATTTTCAACGATACTATCTGTGCGCACTGGCGCGCGTGCATATTACTCATGGAGTTCTGAGTGGTTGGAGGCGAGGATTCGTTCCTTCTGAGTTTTTATCATATCTGAATAAATAAGTTGTATCTCTACTGAACTAGACCACGTAGCTGTTAACATTGTGTTGTGTTGCTGCCGGAGCTAACTTTGTCTGTGTAGCCGTAAACCTTGTACCAGTCTCAACGATGATACCTGAGCGCACTAGTGTGCGTACCTATTACTCTTCAAGTTCTATATGATTGGAGGCAAGGATTCGTTTCGTCTGAGTCTTAATGACTTCGTCTATGTAGCCGTAAACCTTCCACCAGTCTTGACGATGCTACCTTGACGCACTAGCGTGCATACATATTACTCCTGAAGTTCTAAATGATTGGAAGCGGAGATTTGTTTCGTCTAAGCGTGTTTCTTGTGCGCACCAGAGTGCGTCTGACATTGCTATCTCGCACGATGAGGCGTGCGAGATCATCGAGCCCTTCGATGAGCCTATTATTACTCGCGTTGAGGCTCTGGTGGAAATGTATATCAAATCAAATCAAGTCTGAGCTCAGTCCTCTTCCCTCTCCTCCCATTTGCAAAAGTTCCAAAGTAATCAAACGGGGGCATAAAAGCCTCTAACACCGCAATCCAATCTCCATTTTCTGAGCAAGTACCCGGAATTCAATTTTTTCATTTGTTGTATTAGCGTTTAGCAAAGCAACGTTTGGAACCGCTGTGCATTTTACGACGGAAACTTAACATAACAGCAGTGAGCAGCAGTCGACGAAATGATGTTGGCCGTGCCAATCAAATTCATTTTAATTTCCGGCAAATAACGCCGGGTTGTTGGCAAACTCTTTTATTTTTATTTAACAGGATCCAGTGTGGCCACCCCCCGCCACCCCCCCCTTTCTGGGGGATGCGGCCTAGTGTCTGTATCTGTAGGATCCAGTGGTGGGTGGAGGAGGAGGAGGGGGGGGGGGGAGAAGAACCTTTAATTTGCTTCTAGAAATTTTTTCCCCTCATGGTAATTGGTCTACAGTTGGAAGTTACAATACCCCTTTTAATTTTTCTGACATAAAAACATGAAGCTCCGAATTGAAAACAACGTGTTAACCCTGCTGTTGCTATTTCGACAGGTGTTTCTCTGGTGATGATGTTTTTCCAATTATGTTTCCGTTGTTGAGTTTATGCGGCCCTGAGGGAACAATTATTTCTGATGTTTTGCAGTTACGGAAGCAAAACATCACGAAGTCTTCAGTCATAACGTAAAATCGAGGTTATGATAGCACATCATGAGGAATCATTGACACTAGTCTAAAACCTATCGATATTTTCATCATCTAATATTATCAATAACACTTTAATCCAAACAATTAATCGGTTTTGAATGTCTTCTCCCGTAGAAGTTGCGCGTCACCTGTATGGCATTAAATGATAACTCTTTACGCAAACAATACCGGCTGCTGACAAAAAATGAGCTCTCACGAATTCAAATAGAGCAATTAAATATTAAGTTCAATTGCATAGATCTGAGAACTGAAAACCCATTACTTGAGTATTGAATCGAAGGATTTAATACTAATAATAAGGCAAGTCAGTTCAGTCTGTCCCCTTACGGTGATAAGTAAAAATAAAAAGTCTATGGGTAAGACTACCAGTATTTAACTATCCACTAACACATCGTAATATGACACGGTGCATGATTGTGAAGCTGGAGTTTAACGGACACACGAATAAAACCAATAGACAGAGTATTTTTGAAATAGTGAATACCTCATTGTGATTAGCGAACTTCCCAAAAGGAACGTTATAGGTATAATTCAATTTAGAATCTCGTACGATGATGAGATCCATTCGTATGCAGGGAACGGTATAATTAACTCTACGGATAGGCCAACCGGTATTTAAGTCTCCTAACGAGTCGTACTACGATACGACCGCATATATGTGAAGCTGACCAGTGATGGTGATTGACTTGATCTTGATCACTAATAGTGATGGACTTGATATTGTACAGTGTGAATGTTTATCTCAGTTTTGATCCAAGTTAGTGGCAGTTTTGGCATTAATCAGTGATAGTGATTGACATGATCTTGATCACTAATTGTGAAATGGCGTACGAACCGACCGCACACTGGAGACTAACTGAATATAATTTATTTTGATTTTATCAGTCCCATTCCCAAGTGTTTCTTACTTACAGATAGTTGTTTATAAGATTATAAATAGCATATGTTGTGAACTCATATTTTGCAACATGAAGTACAAACCGGCTGCACAAACCGGCTGTACAAACCGGTTGCAGAAACCAGCTGCACGAACCGGCTGCACAAACCGGCTGCACAAACCGGTTGCACAAACCGGCTGCAGAAGCCGGCCGCACAAACCGACTGCTGACTGGAAATGCGCTGTCCCCAGGAACTGAAATGCCATTACTACACGATGGAAATAAATGATTTAAAAATGATGATAAGACAAGTCATACACAACTGGTATACTTTTTACAAGCCTAAAGTTAATGCAGATTAAACCAAGTGCATTATCGTGGGAATAAAAACAAATGCATCCTGAGTACCCGACAGTATCGTTGTTGCCTGTTTTGACTCGAAAATTCCTCTTAGTAGCACTGTCAAAAGTCTGGGACTTTTGTTCGATCGCAGTATGACCTTCAAACATCATGTTGAAAAACTTTGCTCCACACTTGGGACGCTCATGTTCCTCAATCGAACCAAAAAACAACTTGACTTTAAATCGAGGATTCTCGTAATTATTGTATTGATCTTTTCCCATCTAAACTACTGCCGACAATACGGGGAAAATGCAATGAAACATTGCTCCACGACATCCAACGTAGCCTAAATTTCACGGGACCTATCGGGCTCCTTTGGAACCTGAGTGACCTCTGTCCCCCCACCCAATCCCATAAACAATAAGTATGATGCCAATAATCTGAGCAGTTTTGCATCCCTTGATGAACCTGCTCTTTCTTTCCTCTTCACGGTACACAATTTATTAAAGTAATGCGATTTTTTTTTGTGGGAGAGTTCCTGTTTGTAGTTTAGTGAATAAGTGTTTTTTCAGTCCGTGATCGCTCGCGCGTGAGCGGACCGTATGTAATTTCTGTTGTTGACCTTTAAGGGGAACTATGAGCCTTGTGATGCGTTGCGGTTGAAGTTGATCCGATCCGTGGAGTCGTAGACCTTGTACCAATTTTGACGATACTATTCGTGCGCACTGGCGTGCGTACATATTAATCATGAGGCTCTGAGGGGTTGGATGCGGGTATTCGATTTATCCGAGTGTTTATCTTACCTGAATAAAAAAATTTTACTCAAATTAAACTGGACTGCGTAGCTGTAAACATTGTGTTGCGTTGCTGTCGGAGCTGACTTTGCCCGTGTAGCCATAAACCTTGTACTAATCTTGACGAAGCTACCTGTGCGCACTGGTGTGCATACACATTACTCTTGAAGTTCTGAATGATTGAAAGCGGAGATCCGTTCCGTATAAACTATTTTTTTGTGCGCACCAGCGTGTGTCTGACACGACTGAAATTTTCAAAATGATCTAACTTTGACAAAATTGTTTTCCTCGCATGCCGAGGCGCGTGAGCCAACTGGGATTCATGATCGTCGAGCCCTACGGAGGAGCCTGTTATGGCTCCGGTTGAGGCTTCGGTGGAAATGAGGCCTAAGTCAAATTAAAATTCAGTCTCAGGCCCTAAATTTACAACAATCTACCATGCGACATTTTAAATTTCCTCAATTTATCTTCATTTAGAAAAAAATGTACCAACTCTAACCCTCGTTCAACGACAAGCATCAGCAAAATAAGAGAAAATAGATCTTAATAAAACCACTATACGTAAGCAGGTGTAAATTTTGATAGCAAGGATACCCAAGACCCTCGCAACATGCGACGCTCTAAACCATAACCACCCACATCCTTGAACCCTCCTCATTCTATCACAGGGTTTTTACTTTTGTGCGTCATTTAACAGCTGTCGTTACTAGAATATATCTATAAGATGCAAACCAGATAATGCAGAACACTCCTCACTATATCAAAACATTGAGATACCCGTACTATAAACACATTTTTCTAATTGATTTGGTCCTCGTCCGATTTGATATTTTAAACATACCACCATTCCCATTTCCAGATTTGTCGTGCATACTTGAATTTTGTATTATCGCGCCCCAAGAATACCATACCGTTTTTGGGTGGTATAGAGATCTGTTTGTTATGGCTGTGGCTCTCTCACTCACTCGGCTCCACCCGTACCATCCCATTCTTAGCTACTAAATGTATTAAGCTGGTAATGTGAACTATGAGTTCTTACCCATTATTATACAAAGAATTTCAATGTCCTATCGCAACACCTTGTGTCATCAGGAAATAGTGCATACTTATTCAGCATTTAAACTCACTTTGATAGCTCGTTCGTCATCACATGTTTCGCAAAGAGTCGTGTTCTTATACCCAGACTGGACAGCAAGACATGCCCCCACCGTCCATACCGCGTCTCAATTGCTCAGTTGAAATTTGTGATGAGCTCCTTGAGGTTAAATATTGTTCGCTGAGACGATGGTCTAGACTGGTCATTGTACGTAATTGTAAATTTATTGTGTTTAAATTTATTGTAATAAATAATAATATGCCGTTTTCTGTATGAATGAACATAGAATTGTGACAGACCCGAGCGTACTCATTTGTTCCATATAGCTACCAAATTTTACTTGGAACTAAATATTTTGCTCGATGCAATTGTCCTTCTAATTGAATGCATATTTTAGTATTGGGAAATACTTTGTACCCCTCACAAAATACCTCGAGGAATCTCGAGAATAAACGTTTTATATGTATTCAACTTTATTTAAGTCAGCTCCGTCTGTTCCAGTGCAATGAAAGGTATCAATAAACTCCACAAACTAGCTTTCCAGTAATTAGCTATTTCCTAACAAATCGTATCATGACACGATTTCATATGTGAAGCTAAAGTTAAATGGGCATAATAACAGAAACCAATAGACAGAGATTTTTGGAAATAATGCTGGAGGATTAGTAAAATATCATTGTGTTATGCAGAGTTTCCAAAAAAATACAATTTAGGTGTATGTTCAATGAAAGAATTTCAAACGCTGATGAGATCTGTGTCTATGAAAGAAAATGTATAAATTAACTCTACGGACAAACTAACCAGTATTTAACTGTCTCCTAACGAATCGTACTATGACACGATCGCATTCATGTGAAGCTGAAGTTAAACGGACATAATAGGATAAAAAATAGACATAGATTTATTGAAAAAATGCTGCAGGATTAATAATATCTCATTGTGTTGGGCAGAATTCCCAAAAAGGAACAATATAGGAATATATTCAATGAAAGATTCTTCAATGCTAATGAGATCCTCTTCAAGTACCCATTTATTTGAAGTCAAATGTTTTTGTAATCAGTAACAGTGAATGTATCGATCTTAATCTTGATTTTGATCCCTGATGACAGCGTTAGATTTGATCAATGACAGTGTTAGATTTGATATTGACGTTGATGATAGTCCTGAACTTTATCACTGCAGTGATACCTCTGATTTTGATCTGTGATCATGATAGTGTTTTCCTGATTAGTGATAGGGATAGTCTTGATATTGATCAGTGATAGTTGTATTTTTGGTCCGAGTTAGTGACAGCCTCGACCCTGATCAGTGACAGTGATTGTCTTGATGTTGATCAGTGATAGTGATTGGCTTGATCTTGATCACTAATAGTGAAAAGACGTACAAGCCGGCCGCACACTGGAGACTAACTGGAACCATTTATTTTGAATTTATCAATCCCATGCCAACGTGTTTCTTACCTACAAATATTCGTTTATAACAATATGAAGTACAAACCGGCTGCACGAACCGGCTGCTGACAGGAAATGAGCTGTTACGAAATCGCTTTGCTCATTCATATAGCGCTTAAAAATAAGAGGCTATTATTTAAGACCTAAGAATTAAGAACACATTGCTAGACGATGAATATGAATGATCAAATTAAACCAGCCAGTTCAATCCGTTCCCAGGCTAGAAAATGTGTTAATAAACTCTACGGACACGCATACCAGTATTTAACTATCTCCTAACATCGCACGTTGACACGATTGCATGAATGTAACGCTGAGGTTAAACGGACGGACTAATAAAACCAATATACAGAGTATTTGTGAAAGAATGCTGTAGGATTAGCAATACTTCATTGTGTTATGCCTAATTCCCAGAATATAACGTTTTAGGGAATTCAATGAAAGCATCACTAACGCTGACAGGATCCGTTCCAATGCAAGGAAAAGTATATATAAATTCTTTGGACAAGCATACCAGTATTTAACTAAAACGTAATGAAATGTACGATGACACGATCGGATTTTTGTGAAGCTGAAGTCAAACTGACATATTAAAAATCTACAATAGACATAATACTGCATGATTAGTATTATCTCGCTGTGTTATGGAGAATTCCCAGACATTCACATTTTAGGAAGATATTCGACAAAAAAATCTCGTACGCTGATGATATCCTCTTTGGGTACCCATTCAATTGAAGTCAAATATTGGCGTACTCAGTGATTGTGGTAGTCTTGATCTTAATCTTGATTTTGATCATTGATAGTGATGTCCTAATCTTGATCAATGATAGTGTTAGATTTGATATTGATCAGTGATGTTGATAGTCCTGAACTGTATCAGTGCAGTGATAGCTTTGATTTTGATCAGTGATAATGATAGTCTTGTTCCTGATTAGTGATAGGGATAGTCTTGATATTGATCAGTGACAGTGTTAGTCTTAAATTTGATCCGAGTCAGTGGCAGTTTTGACCTTGATCAGTAACAGTGATAGTCTTGATCTGGATCAGTGATGATGATAATTTTGTTCATGATAATTGAGAGCAAATTCTTCGGGTGAGGCCTTCTAGAGGGGCAAAAAGAGGAGGTCAGAGTACGAGGCGGGAGATGGAGAGCGGAATAGCTTTTGAGGGAATTCAGAATTCCGAAGTAGCCAATGACATGAATCGAGAGAATATGAAGAAGATGAAGCGGGTGGTGAGAAGGGCGATGGTAGATGGGGACCCAAGGTGGAAGAGGGGGGTAAGGGAAGCAAAGATGAACACATGCGTAGGGATGGGAAAGACGTTGCGGCAAAAAAGAAGAGACGGATGAAAAGATCTTTTGAAATGAGGTGAAGAAGGTAATAGTGGGGGGGGGGGGGGGGTTGTGTGGAAAGAAAAGCGATGTCCTTCCACTTTCTGAATTCTTTCAAGCGATTCCTCTTTATTTAAATTGCGTTGTTTTCAAGCAGGGGATGTGTATAGCATGGGCTCCGCAGCACAAAGGATGTGGTTATTTTTTATCGCGTTGAATTTACTCAGATTGTTCTTACGAGCTAGCATCAATGACTAGCGCCAGTTTCATCCTGGGTATGGCAACCGTCAGGAATATACATTCGACCATTATTGATCGGTTATCTCTCGATAGAGCTCATTTTGATGTTGACACTTTTGCATATCTGTACGGATCTATAAAATATAGATCACGACTGATATTTGCGTCTAATTCCGATGAGTTGTAACCAATACTGACATCACAAATCGCTAATGGTAAAACAAAATCCTTCCGCAGGGCTCAAGACGATATTGGTTCATCTAGCCCCCTTAGTTCGAGGTGGTGAAATTACCTTTGGTTGGGAAATCCGCTCTGAAAAAAACATATCCACATACTCATGTATATTTCAGTCTAAAAATTTGAAGGATGTGAAAAAAAAAATCTTCGAAGCGATACTAATTATACAGACAAAAATAAATACTGAAATTCTCATAAATAGTTCCACTACTGCTAGTTTTCTGCTTACATTTGCACTTTCTGCAGGATGTGTAGCTGTTATCCGTCTCGTCGAAAGATTAGCATTCATTCCAGCAACCGAATTTTTTGTTACAATTCCTCTATGCTCACAAAAGTGTCGGGTGAAGGTCCTAACTAAGTAGGTTATAACTTTGAAGGCTTTATTGTGTAGGTCTTATCTTTAGAGGTTATATTACTACAGAGGTATTATCTGTAGAGATCAGAGCTGTGTAGGTTATAGCTTAGACATCTTCAAATAGTCTTTAGGTATCTAATAAACGATCCAAGGACTCAATATCATCGGTTAACGGTGACAAGAACGGCTCGTAAAGGAGACGCTCAGAGGCCATAAACACCAACCTCGACAGTCTCTCCTGCTCAAGAGGAAAGCCGAGTCGAGTGCCAAGTGAAGGGGGTGCCTGGTGATCCCCGGAGCATCAAATCGCCGTAATATGAAGACCCTGGCCGAGGGAACTGGTGATGAGAAAAATTAAGCTCGTAAACAGTAACGGATACACATTCCAATGACTGCAAGACATGAACCTAATCCTTAAAGACCCATCACGCTAGAGATGTATCCACGCGTGTTATTTCATGAATATATATTTAGAAAAAAATTCATACCGTGTTCAGCCCGGATGGTTAATCGCGTTAAAACTTCAATCAGGTACACAATATTTTGCCTGCGGCTCAGCCTCTCTCGTTATCAAAAATACCGTGAGATTTAATAATTAACGATGATTTGATTGGAGACATTTGTTTATGTACAAATGTTTTGTTATTGCTTTCAGAGGCAACTCGTGAAGGTCTCAAAATCTGTCGGCAGCTTTAAGCTGTAAAATGCTCGTTATTAGGTAGTTCGATGTGCATCAAGGCAACGGGTATTTTGCGCCGCTATATAATTAAAAAACAATTGAGTTGGACACCATCAGCATCTCTACTTTCACCTAATACATGCTCAAATAATCTCTTCGGGCTCTTTCTCAATCCTGAATATACTAAGGCATGATCACACACAATCATGCACTCATGCCAACTCGTGTAATGCACTAGGACACGATCACGCCCTGGCAAGCACTTCTTCCAATTCACGTAATGCACAAGGACACGGTTACGCCCAATCACCCACTCACTCCAATTCTTCGAATGCTCTTGTACAAGTGGGTGCGGGAGATCATGCCTAACATTTGGTTGCCTTATTTGCAGCATCGTTACATTGATGACATGAAGCCGTTACTAATGATGACACCAAGATATCTCTCAACGGTGACTGTAATCAGTTTCCTTCCGCACATTGAGTATTCGTGCTTATGGTTGTGGTGACAAATGTACATAACTTTACAATTGTCGACATCGTATTTCATTTGCCGCTTTCTGTCATTTTGTTCAAGTCTGATTGAATCTGCTGACAATCAATTCTTTGCCGCTTTCTGTCATTTTGTTCAAGTCTAATTGAATCTGCTGACAATCAATTCTTTGCCGCTTTCTGTCATTTTGTTCAAGTCTGATTGAATCTGCTGACAATCAATTCTTTGCCGCTTTCTGTCATTTTGTTCAAGTCT
>SDVV010035584.1:0-11041 GCA_016164225.1 Gammarus roeselii
GGGGTAACAATGAACAATACAGCAGGTGGGGTAACAATGAACGATACAGCAGGTGGGGTAACAATGAAAGATACAGCAGGAGGGGTAACAATGAACAATACAGCAGGTGGGGTAACAATGAACGATACAGCAGGAGGGGTAACAATGAACAATACAGCAGGTGGGGTAACAATGAACAATACAGCAGGTGGGGTAACAATGAAAGATACAGCAACCGCATAGACTGCTTCAATTGTCAACTAATTCTGAAAGCTACACGTCGATATATTTTCTGCAGAGGGATTTCGCTGCTTACAAACTTTCTGAGCGTCTTGCAGTACCGTTGACGGCAGTAAAACTTGAGCATTGTCGTAGTCGGTAGCCAAACTTGGGAAACACCATGCATACATGAAGCCAACTCAAGCGTGATAACACAGGTGTGTATCTCAGATCGTAGTTCACACGCGTTTGGTATCAAAATCAGATCTCTCCTAAAGCACATCACAATATTCACTTCTCGCAGTTCAGGCTCTGCACCGTTGCCCCGCATTACTGCACTGTTATCGCATTAAATAGATTTCTCTTCATAAACCTCTACACGGTAGTTTCTGAGAAGGCCGAAGGACATCCCAACTCCCACGTGCCGCGACTAACAGAGAACGTTCATAAACATAAGTGTAATTACTTGGACTTTTATGGCAGCCATCACCCAGTTATCGGCTCTTCCGATGCTCTGCGGGTGACACTCTCGCCCTACCCCAGTGTGGTTGACACTGTGTGGGTGATACTCTCGCCCTACCCCAGTGCAGGAGACACTGTATGGGTGTCACTCTCCCCCTACCCTACTGCGGGTGGCACTCTGCGAGTGACACTCTCACCCTACCTCAGCACGAGTGTCACTCTGCGGGTGACACACTCCCATAGCCCAGCGCGGGTGACACTGCGCGGGTGACACTCTCCCTCTACCCCAGTGTGGGTGACATTATGTGGCTGACACTCCCTTCCTACTAAAGTGCGGGTGCTTTTCTGCGGAAAACACCCTCTCCCTACTCCAGTGCGGGCGACACTCCCCTATCCCATTGTGGGTAACACTATCCCAGTACCCCGGTGCGGGTGACACTGCGCGGGTGACACTCTCCCTCTACCCCAGTGTTTGTGACACTCTGCAGGTGACACTTCCCCCTACCCTAGTTCGGTGACACTCTTCCTCTACCCCAGTGCGGGTGACCCTCTCCCCCTACCCCAGGGTAGGTGACACTCTCCCCCTTCCCCAGTGCGGAGTGTGTTAAACCATTCTGTATCTTAGCCGCTCAACCGTTGATAGGTCGACGGTAAATACGGAAGAGGGTTATCGAATATAGGGGTTGGAAAAACCAGGAGTATATATCGGAAGGACAGTAATTTATTTAAACCCGTCATGTCGCTTATTATAAAATGTTGTTCATGAGTCGCATTGGAGGGCGAATGTTGGCGTCAAGAACGGAGCGTCTGAGTTTGGAGGGTGACGAACGAGTTCATTCTTTCCAGAGGCTCACGAAGTTAAGGGTAAACACTTTTGTGCGAAGCGCATGGATGAATTGTGAGCAACTGATTGATGGGTTGATTGATGGGACTAGTAGAATTCATTACTCAATATTGATCGTGCTAACTATTCTTAGTTTGCTAAGCAGCATAGCCTAAAATTCACGACCAAACAAGGCGGTGCAAAAGTTGTTGATTGCGAAACTATTTACTGAAACGCGGATCCCAAACACCGTAGATTATCATCATAAATGTCTCCGATTGCCTCCCGCATTTCATCGCCTGCCTCGTCGCGCTTTATCCATTAAAGTCCCACTTGCTGCTTGAACGAGAAATATCCTCTTCGTTCATTGGTAGGATGGAAGAAACTGCTAACTCTCAAAACGAACTTAATAATTGTTTTGTAAATATATAAAGCATTTATGTTAAATTGTCCTTCAACTTCTTTTAAAAACTACAATTGGTTTTACCATTTGCATTTCAATATATCCGTTCAGTGTCAACCTGCAAGAAACAATAAAGCAGATGTTAATTCAAATTAAGACATATTCGTTTCGTATCGGTCGCCATCTTATCACCACACGACGCAAAGTTTCGGTCAAAGCTACGGTCGTCGCTTCTGCAAGCGCCGTGGTGACAAAAGCTGTCACTAGATGGGGCTTGCCGACACCCTCGTGACAGGCGCGGAAAGGAGACGAAAAGAGACGACATGCCGGAAACAGGGTGAAGAGGCGAGGGTGAGGGACGAACTGTGGGTAACCCGAGGGAGGAAGTGAGAGGAGATAGGGAGGTGACAGTGACGGGCGGGAAAAAGAGGAGGGCTGGATATAAGAGCTGTGCTTCAGACCGTTGTGTGAACGGTGGAAACCATTTCACAAATGAGACGATCAACTCCTTCTCTTCAAGGAATCGGATTGCTATAAGTTAATATTCAGGGCGACTGAAGCAATATCTCAGGGTATAGGAAACAGTAAGCATTGCGTGTTATTCTTTTTTTTCAGGTTACGAATACTCTCAGAGAATAACGACTGTTAACAAATGGTAAACAATAACCAAATTACAAAGCCGTCTACGATGGATATTAAAGGTTAAAAACTGTTTAACTGTTTACCAAGGAATAACATTTACATACAAATGCGGTGTAAAACTGATAACCTATCCAAGTTCCCAGAATAATGAATCAAGTCCCCCATAAAAACGAAGCAAATCCCCATAACAATGAATCAAATCCCCATAATAATGAATCAAGACCCCATACTAACAAAGCCAATCCCCATAATAACGAGATATGTCACCAGAATAATTAATGAAGTCCCCATAACATGAATCAAGTCACCATAACATGAATCAAGTCCCCATAACATGAATCAAGTCCCCATAATAATGAAACGTCGGAAAAAACGTAATAATGAAGTTTTTCAAGGCTGCAAGGTCTGGATGTATACACAGCTCAAATATTCTCGGCTTCAAATAAGCAACATGTGAATTTTGCCATCTTTTATTAATGAATGGAATTCGGAAAGCATATTGTAAAACTAGATGATGTAAAACGTGTGTTCTTGGTCGTTAGTCATCGATCATGAAAAGAGTTCAATTCAATATTTATTAGGACAAATGTGAGGAGGCATCCTGTGACATCGAAATCATGAAAATGCAACGCCATCTTTCTGCCTCACCCGGTGGGCGGTAGCTACCATTTCTAACAATGTAAAAGAGCTGACAAACTCTCAAGGGTCGAGTCTTAATCCACCCCCAAGGCAAAGACGATATGTGCAGCTCAGAATAATTCTTCAGGATAACGCCTCTGGCGCTGTCATCAGCACTGGTACTTGAAGAACTTATGTATTGTAATCACTTACTCCAGCTCCTGCCAGAGGGAGGGTAAATAACGAACTCTGTGCCAGCGGGCAGGAGGGGGACAGCCTCCCGTCAGTGCCAGCGAGGTTGTGCGATGTGCTCCTGACACTGCCAGATGGTGTGACAATCGCGTACGGCCCTCCCCCCTCAGAAGTTGTCACTCGAACTCTGTTATCAGAAAGAATGGGACTTCCGGGAAGTGTGGAGATAAAAATTGCTCCCGTGGGGATTGTGGCAATTGACGTTGGCTTGCATGGGAACAGGGGAAAATTCGCAGAATTCTAATATTTGTTAGGCGTCACAAACGAGTGTCAATTAAGAACTTGAACACGAAATTTCCCGTCGAGTTGCATTTCAATCCGTTGAAAACCTTACTCAACTGTTACGTAACACGGATAAGAAATGTTGTCTCGGGTGATGATTTAGTGGTGTATAAACAGTGAAAAAGGTTCAGATTCATGATCAGAATATCCCTTTTCTGTCCAAATCGTTTGAAATAATAGTTGAACGAGTGTTTCGTGAGTTTACCAATAAAATATCAAAAAATACATAACAGCTTGTCTGCACCCTCATTGAATCATACAAGATGGTCAAAGTTTGGAAGGTAACGAGGCTCCTTCTTCAGCGTGAATGGGTTCATTTTTCGGTCAAAGGGAACCTGCTTAGTGGGTCCCATTTACTGCCATGCCTCAACCTGAAGTTTTCTGCTGGTCTTTGGCCTTTCTTCGTAGTCGAAGATTTGATTGCCGGCGGAAGCAAGAAAGTTCTCGCAGTTACGCTGAGGAAACTTCGGCACGACCTGGCCAACTGAGTGCCGTGCCATAAGCTGAACACGAACTTAGGCCCGGCCTTGTAGACTGGGTGGCGTGGCACGAACTTTACTTCAACGAGGCCTTTGTCATAGGCCTGAGAGTTAAAGTTGTCAGAAAAGCCGTGAGTTGAAATGTTTCGAGAAATAACTTTTTGCACGGGAAAGGGTCGAGGTTGCATGTTTAGACACATATTTTGTAACGAAAACTTCACAAATTTGGAATTAAAAATGACACATGGGAAATGATTTTTTTTTTGCGTTACCTCACAAGAAAGAGAATTGATCGTTTTTTGATCTCTAATTAACTCAACTGTTAAGTCCGTTCGTTCATACCAAGTTACTCCATACCTGGACACGATGCACTCTCATTCACCTGCATAATCACTCATTCATGAGGACATTAGGCAATCAATACAGAGACCTTCATCTATCACAAGTACTTTTGCATTGCTTGGGTGAAGTACTCCACCTAGGTGTGCAGACAAAAGTTCAATCCGAATCCTTCTTGAAAGTATATATTTATTTATTCAAGAACGCATAAAGGAGATTGGTGAAAAGGGCGGTAAGGGCAGATGTAAATGGACGTTGACATGTAGTAATTCCGAGGCATGAGTGGATGAATTTCGTGAAACATGCATTGGTGGTCAGGTACATCAGTGTGGGGCAAGAGAGGGAGTGTAGAAGGGAGAAGGACGTGTGAAAAATTATTATGAATGGATTAGTCAAGCGCGGCCCTGATGCGTTTTTTCGCTCATGGGTGTCTTGCTGAGACACGAGAGGAGAGTTCGGCATAGGAGATGCAGCAGGGCTAACCAGTGGAAGCTGTTGAGCCCTGCTGCTGACACTTATCTCTAGGCTCACTCCTGACCCAAATGAGTGGCTGAGAGCATTGAGAGACTTCATTGCACTTAACGGATATGATGTGGTGTGCATATGAGAGTATTCGATTATTGTGAAAAGAGTCTTGCCAGCCTTGACTGCATTTGATAATAGTCGGCATATTACGTTCCATATTGAGATTATTGTGCGTTGTTTTATTGTCCTGCACAGTGTCGACGAAACGAGCTCATCGCTTGTGCACTTTACAATGAATATTTTATAGTGGGAACACATTACTGAAGTAATCAGGCAGAGTGAACGTATTACTGGAGAAATTAGGCAGGGTGAACGCAGTACTACAGTAATCAGGCAGGGTGAACGCATTACTGGAGTAATCAGGCAGGGTGAACGCATTACTGGAGTAATCAGGCAGGGGAACGCATTACTGGAGTAATCAGGCAGGGTGAACACATTACTGGAGTAATCAGGCAGAGTGAACGCATTACTGGAGTAATCAGGCAGAGTGAACGCATTACTGGAGTAATCAGGCAGGGTGAACGCATTACTGGAGTAATCAGGCAGGGTGAACGCATTACTGGAGTAATCAGGCAGAGTGAACGCATTACTGGAGTAATCAGGTAGGGTGAACGCATTACTGGAGTAATCAGGCAGAGTGAACGCATTACTGGAGTAATCAGGCAGGGTGAACGCATTACTGGAGTAATCAGGCAGGATGATCCGATTTGTTCTAAGCAAATGCACCGCTCGTGCAGTGGCGTCGAGTGAGGTACTTGCATCTTAAGCCGTCGACGGAAAGTGTCATAGGAACTGAAAGGGAAATGTATTTCGGTGTATAAGTAGACATCACTCCACAGTGCATCGCAGGATGTCGCGTAACATTATGATTTGGAAAGCACAATTTTAGCTTCCCTTATTGCAGAGAAATGTGTTTGAATAAGGCAGTTTTCACGGACGAGTCGCCCATTCAAGCAAAATCATTACACATATCATTAAGCCTCGCCCATGCCTGTCGACACCGTCGCCGAACAGCGGACACGGACGTTATGGTCAACATCTTTTACGCTTCGTTTATTCCTTATACTGTACGTCGTATAACAACTAATGGTATAATTGGTGGAGGGTCAGTTTTTCACTGCGTAGGAAACTCGTGTGTGTCTATCAACCCATGTTTAGCATACTTGATGGAAAACCTGTTCTGAATACTTCCGACACTCTCGAAAGTGTTACTTTTGGCGAACAGTCAATTGTCCTCAGATTGGTTAATTGCTCTGGAGCCAGCATTTATTTGTGTGGCATTCGATAGAGTCATCCGTTTATTATATTACTCCTCTTAGGGCTGGTCTTAGCACGCAGATATTCTTGGAATTTAGGCGGGGTAAAAATGATCTAGAACGGCGAAATTACTTGTGGGCCAATAAGAAACAAGAAACAAGGGGACCCGCTCCTGAGAGGGGAACAAACTGTGGAGCTGTCCCCTCATTGGAGAGTTGTAACCTCCCACATAACGCAAAAACACTCACATCGGTAAGTTTTTCGCCGATTCGGATTGGCCTAGTGAATTGATCAGTGACATGCAGCACGAAGGGAGATGAGCAACCTAGAATCTGACTATTTCAGGCTGATATCGTCTCTCAGTGTCACATAGATCGATATGATACTCCTTTATTCTATGGGCTTTTGTTTCGCAGTGTTCAAATATGTTGTTTTTGTGTGTTCCTCGCAGGGTAGATGATGCTCTAATTTCTACTTTATATTTTTTGGCTTCTTCAGTCCGTACATATCTTCAATGCCATCTCTGGCACTCTTCATAACCTGTTGTGGATCATGTCTTTGACTGAACCCCAATATCAAATTATCAACATTACCTGGTGTGTCATTTATCAGCATTTACCACGTTTTATTTCACTAACCGACATAATCTAGTGAAAAAACATAACACAGGCACAGGCCAAGACAAGAGCAAAACGCTGGTTGCATCCAGCTAGCAAACAGCAACCGCCGGCACGACTGCCGGCAACATATATCAACCAAAGCCTCTCCAGCTTTCGTCGGATGTGGAACTATGGCTTAGTCAGAGCACGCCAGGCTCAATCTACTTCTTTGTGTATTGGCTGGACAAGGCAGCAACAAAACCTAAAAGGAAACACAGATCTAAAACGTGGTTGCAAAGGAGGCAGAGGGGCAGTTATTAATTACCCAAACGCTTGTGACCAAGCGACAGGCAGTGGATTAGACGAAGCGCCAACTGCAGCCACCTTTCCATAGGGAGTAACGAGCATACAAGGGAGCTCACCGACGATAGATGCCGACGAGCGTTCTTCGGCAACCGAAATATAGCGAACACGAGATATGGTGAAATTTGTCCTAATAAAACACCAAATTTTGTTCGGGGAGCGTATCCTTGCTCGCCGTTCGGCGGCGGTATCGACTGGCATAAACGGGGCTTTAGGAAGCATTTGCCGCGGCGAAAAAAAGTTGTATCACCACCAACATGTCGTTAATATACATGAGAATTTAAACATTGTAATTGACGACAGGAAAAACTTCTCCCTCGCAGTTTGATCTAGATAAGTCAGATCACGGGGGTATACAATTTATCGAGCAAAGGTCTCAATTGGCCCATATGCTTTATTTCATTGCCATAGTGATAGATGCTGATTTTGAACAACCTTGAAGGAAAACCAGGCATGAGCAATTTCACAATTCAGATCAAAAATTAATTCTACTTTACAACAAGGTGTGACACTATATGTGTGACACACTCCAGGTGGGACACACTAGGTTTGGCATTCTAGAAGTGACACGCAGTGTGTAGCACACCAGGAATAGTACACCAGGCATGGGACACCGGGTATTTCATTCCAACTGTGTCACACCAGTTTTGACACTAAAGGTGTGACACTCTGGGTGTAACACACAATGTTTGAGACTACAGGTGTAGGTAGCACTCTAGGTGTGGCACTCAAGGTGTGGCACTCAAGGTGTGGCATTCAAGGTGTGACACTATAGGAGTGACACTCTGAGTGTAGCACTCAATTGGTGGCACTCCAGGAGTGACACTCTTAGTGTGGCACTCAATTGGTGACACTCCAGGAGTGACACTCTTAGTGTGGCACTCAATTGGTGACACTCCAGGAGTGACACTCTTAGTGTGGCACTCAATTGGTGACACTCCAGGAGTGACACTCTTAGTGTGGCACTCAATTGGTGACACTATAGGAGTGCCACTCTTAGTATGGCACTCAATTGGTGACACTCCAGGAGTGGCCCTCTTAGTGTGGCACTCAATTGGTGACACTACAGGAGTGCCACTCTTAGTGTGGCACTCAATTGGTGACACTCCAGGAGTGACACTCTTAGTGTGGCACTCAATTGGTGACACTATAGGAGTGCCACTCTTAGTGTGGCACTCAATTGGTGACACTCCAGGAGTGACACTCTTAGTGTGGCACTCATTTGGTGATACTCCAGGAGTGCCACTCTTAGTGTGGCTCTCAATTGGTGACACTCCAGGAGTGACACTCTTAACGTGGCACTCAATTGGTGACACTCCAGGCAGGAGTGACATTCTTAGTGTGGTACTCAATTGGTGACACTCCAGGAGTAACACTTTTAGTGTGGCACTCAATTGGTGACACTCCAGGAGTGACACTCTTAGTGTGGCACTCAATTGGTGACACTCCAGGAGTGACACTCTTAGTGTGGCACTCAATTGGTGACAACCCAGGAGTGACACTAGCGAGTAAATAAAGCATAGAAATATAAAGCTTGAGCTTGTAACCAAATATGGTGAAATGAACTTGAATAGAAGTGTGAAAAAATATTACTAAATAATTAGTGATGCGATGAAACGTTCACATTTAAATGATGTTATGCCTCAAGCATTGATTTGAACAGCGATGAATTAAGTTTCCCTCAACAACATGAAGTATAACACAGGAGTATAATTTTATCCTACAAGCTACAACAACACAATTTACAACTCAAATTACTGCAGTTAACTCATGATATAAATGAACTTCGACGGCAATGTTATTTCGTTTATATTAACACGATATAATGGAATGGAATTCTGCAAGCTTCAAGATGCTGAGGCTATTAAATAGTATGCGACCTGTTCGGAGGAAGTTGTTAGGTGCCTTTGTTTTGCGGAAGAAAAAACTTTGTTCCGTTTTCCATTTAGAAAAATGATCGATCAAGTGAAAATATGCAGTTTTCTTTCAAAATTCACATAAAATCGTTAATGGGAATTGTGACGTAATTAAGAACCATCTTGAAACGGGCTTCACTTGAAGTAATCAATTAATATGAGAAGAATATTGTTCCGTTTCAGGCTTACTTTAAAATAACAAACTCTCTCCCATGAATCCATAAGCCTATCCCTTGCATCCATAAATTCTATCCCTTGCAATCATAAAGCCTATCCCTTGCATCCATAAAGCCTATCCCTTGCAATCATAAAGCCTATCCCTTGCATCCATAAAGCCTATCCCTTGCATCCATGAAGACTATCCCTTGCATCAATAAAGCCTATCCCATGCTTCCATAACGCCTATCCCTTGCATCCATAAAACCGGTCCCTTGCATCCATGAAGCCTATTCCTTACATCCATAAAGCCTATCCCTTGCATCCATGAAGACTATCCCTTGCATCAATAAAGCCTATCCCATACTTCCATAACGCCTATCCCTTGCATCCATAAAACCGGTCCCTTGCATCCATAAAGCCTATCCCTTGCAATCATAAAGCCTATCCCTTGCATCCATAAAACCTATCCCTTGCATCCATAAAGCCTATCCCTTGCATCCATAAAGCCTATCCCTTGCATCCATAAAGCCTATCCCTTGCAATAATAAAGCCTATCCCTTGCATCCATAAAGCCTATCCCTTGCATCCATAAAGCCTATCCCTTGCAATCATGAAGCATTTTTTTAGCATCCATAAAGCCTATCCCTTGCATCCATAAAGCTTATCCCTTGCATCCATGAAGACTATCCCTTGCATCAATAAAGCCTATCCCATGCTTCCATAACGCCTATCCCTTGCATCCATAAAACCGGTCCCTTGCATCCATGAAGCCTATTCCTTACATCCATAAAGCCTATCCCGTTCAGCCATAAAGCCTCTCCCGTTCAGCCATAAAGCCTATCCCTTGCATCCATAAAGCCTATCCATTGCATCCAAGAAGCCTATCCCTGGCATCCATAAAGCCTTATTATTATTATTATTATTATTATTATTATTATTATTGAATAATTTATTTCCATCATCTAGTAATGGGTTTTCAATACCTAGGTATAATACATGAAACTTAGTTCTCATATGCGCTAGTTGAATTGGCGAAACGAGAGATAAAGTGAATTTGTGACAGCACATCTGTCGGCGGCCGGTTAGTAGCTACTTCATGTTTCAAAACATGATACACAGTATCCCTTGCATCCATAAAGCCTATTTCTTGCATCCATAAAATATATCCCTCGCATCCAAAAAGCCTATCCCTTGCATCCATAAAGCCTATCCCTCGCATCCATAAAACATATCCCTTGCATCCATAAAGCCTATCCCTTGCATCCATAAAGCCTATCCCTCGCATCCATAAGACCTATCACAGTCAACTCTCTACTCGAACTGTATGCCGAGCCAGGATCCGACTGGCGAATGTGGCAGCGACACGCAAATGCGTATGCCACAGCACGAGTAGAAAGTATCCCATTTGTTTGGGTCGGGCAGCAGCTATGCTGTGATAAGCTATACTAGAGGAGGAATACCCATGTGCCTCAATCATTTATACATGCCTCCCACATGCTTCACACTTGCCCTCTATATATCTCACATATGCCTTGTTTCATTTCAAACAAGCCCAACCCATGTCTCACACGTACCTTACACATTCCACACACATGCCACAGACATGCAACATTCATACCTTCTCACACATGGCTCACACATGCCTCACACATACCGCACACATGCCTCACACATGCCTCACACATGCCTCACACATGCTTCACACATGCCTCACACATGCCTCA